>VYXC01006598.1:0-39968 GCA_013397175.1 Platysteira castanea
TGGAGGCTGTGAGTGTCAGACTCCTCCTTTCCGCCCCGAGGGACTGAGCTCCGGGGCCGGATTTGTCCGGCGTCACGGCGGGGGGAAGGTTGGGGTCGGGGCGTGGCTCTCGGCAGCCGGCGGGAAGGCGGCTTCTGGGGGGCGTGTGCTGCCACAGCCCCACGGGGCCTCAGTTCGGGGAGCACATCGGGGTGCTGGAGCGTGTCCAGAGAAGGACGGCGGAGCTGCTGAAGGGTCTGGAGTATAAATCATGTTAGGAGCGGCTGAGGGAGCTGGGGGTGTGTAGCTTGGGGAAAAGGCGGCTCAGGGGGAACCTTAATGCCCTCTACAACCGCCTGGAAGGAGGTTGCAGCCAGGTGGGGATTGGTCTCTTCTCCCAGACGACTAGTAACAGGAGAAGAGGACGCTGTGCCAGAGGAGGTTCAGGTTAAACATCAGGAAGAATTTCTTCACAAAAAGGATGATAAGATACTGGAATGGACTGCCCACGGGGGTGGTGGAGTGAACGTGACAGTGCTGTTGTCTAGCTGACAAGGTGGTGTTCGGTCATAGGTTGGATTCGATTATCTCAGAGGTCTTATCCAGCCTAATTGGTTCTGTGATACTGTGAAAGCAATACTCTGCGCTGGCCGGGCGTGCACTGCCCTGGGTGAGGGCACTAAGCAGCTACTGCAGGGCTGAGCGAGCATGGGGCATTCCCCAGCTCCGTGCTGGCAGGTGTTGGTAAGGAGCTTTTCATTGACGGCCTAGTACAGCTACTCTATTATAGAGTCTCCGTGGAAATTTGGGCCTGAGTTTAAAACAAAAAGCCAGTTTCGATAGGTGTGAAACATCATGTTGAGTCTTGTCATCTTCCGTCTTCCTCGCGATGGTCCTTGAAGCGCCTCTGAAATCCTCGATGAGTTGTCTCTGTGATGAGTGGCGCCTTCCCTGAGCATCACAGCCCACTGCATGTACCAGTTTAAACACAATTTTGGCTCCCCCTTTCTTCCCCGAAGTAGTCCTAGAAATTACGGGGTCACTATTCCTATTCAGAAGGAGGCTTTTTATTGAAAACAGAGTATATAAAATTGACATGTCCCACGTTTGAAAAACTTAGCTATCTTCTTGCACACTGCTTCTTTACCATCCCATTAGAGGTATTGAAACTATGAGTTTTTTCAGGAGCCTGATATTAGCATTTTCTTCTGTAAATGAATAAATGATCCAGAATAGTTCTTACAGAAGATGAATAAGTTTTTTGAATATTTGATCATTGCAAACCACATTGACCTAATCTTATATTATATGGGTATTTCACTTGAACTAATATAATATAATTAGGGAATTCTTCCCAGAATTTATAGTTAATTGTTACACTAAGAATTACATGTCAGGTTGAGAAAACAGCAATGAGTATTACAGAAAATTACAAGAAAGTTACACTTCTTCAGTAAGCTAATGGAAATAAAGTTGTTTTTTGGGATGACAGTTGACTTTCTGAGACACAGCCTCAAAATACTGGAACACTTTTACATTCCTCAGATAGGAGACAGCATGTCTGCTAGGTATGCATATTAATAATGCAGTTACATAATGTTTTGATGACATCAACTCTGTCTCTTTGTTTCATTCTTGCCAGTATAGCTTTCAGCTTTCATCCCATGTGGGAGATGTACCATGAGGCTGCTTAAAGGGCTAAATATTTTTGGGGTTCATTGTGTTGAAGCAGTAGCATAGTTGAACAACTTACAATTCAGGAGAAACGTGTACTTAGGACAATATAGGAGGCCAATGGCAAACTGCAAATCTTTATAATCTTAATTTATACCCATTCTTTTTCCTTTGTTTTATTTTATTTTCCTCCTGTGACTCAGCTGTTTTATCATCATGGAAAAGACAAGCACTTTAAATATGTTGCAGCAGTTTGAAACTGTTTCCAGTGATTATTTTTGTGCAGCTGTCTGCACAAGTAGGCTTTGTGAGTAGATAAGAATAAGAAAGCAGATAAGAATAAGAAAATTTGATTTTTGATTGACGCAAACCTCTTTAAAGTTTTATGCATCTTTCTCATATTCTATGTCCTTTTTTTTTCATTAATTGGCAAGAGACTGATGAAAATTAAACGGCTCTCAGATTGAGGCAGACAGTAGAACTGTGAGCTTTCCTCATAAAATATGGGTTTTCAAACCTATGTTTTTTCAAAGACACAGTTATCATTACCATTTCTGCAAGTGTCTGAGAATAAAGTGCAGATTGGTGTGAATGCAATCCTTTATTTAAGTTTTTTACCAAGAGGAGAAGAGGTTATGCTGCTTCTGTTTCATTACTTAAAAAAGCTTCGCTCTCTGAATATCTAGTGGAATCTATTTATTTGGAATCTATTTATTCTTTTGTGTTAATTTTTTAGAGGATGTTTGTAACGGAATTGTGGTTTTGGAAATACAGATGTGGTTTCTGATAGGCTTGTCTGCTGGGTCCCATGAAATCCAGGTTTCAGATGATGGCAGAGAGGATAGAAGTAGTGAAGTAATTCCGGACAGCACACTAAAGAGGCTATTTCTTGGGCCTGCAATACATAAAAAAAATAGAAAGGTTTTCAATTACTTGCTCATATTTATTTTCATTTCTTTGTGATTGAGCATGCTGTACTAGGTCATGATTCAGCATTTAATTGTAGTTGCTGATTTATCTGTTTAAGTTTCACACAACTGTGTTGCTGGTAGGTGATACACTGTGCTGTAAACTGTATATCAAGTGACTGGATGCTGTCTGCTGTAAAAAATACACTCCTTTCAACCTGGTCATTTTTATTTCTAGATGAACATTGGACTTACAAGTATCAGTATGATATCTTGACTTTTTACTTTTGTACCTAGCAGAAAGAGAAGTAGCCAAGCATAAAACACATAGCTTCTGCTGAACAGGAGTGCAAGGAAATGTCTTCTGAAACAGTCCAACAGGAAAGTCAGACACCTCCAGTGAAGCAGCCTGGATGGGTAAGCTGGGTTCCTCCCTTATATTTTGGTGCTATTGCTAATGAATAACTGGGATTTTGCCTCAATTGCTCTTACTGAAGAGAGAAATAGGTGTCTGTTAGCTTAAGCATGTAGATGGAGAGTGGAAAGGACAGTGTGTTATTTTTCCTGGTTCACTGTGCTCAGAGGGCTAGGCGTTATGAATCTTAAGGTTAAGGCTCTGATTTATGCCCTGAGCTACAAGCTGGCATAGCCGTGGTGTCTGAGTACAAGTACAGTACAACCTGTCCCCATCAAGTTCTGCATGCACATGTCTGTGTATTCAGAAGGGGAGAAGGGAACAGTAGGGCACGAGGATCTGATCTACAGCTGCACAGAAGATGAACATTCTCCTCTGATGGAGAAATTGAGGAATTTAAGTGTGGAATTTAATTTTTTGCTAACCAGTCACTACCAAGGGGCAGCAATATTGGACTGATCTACAAGGAAGGGGCACAAGTGACAGCAGAGTGGTGGGGGCTGGGGCCCTCAGGTACAGGCAGCTCAGCACCACAGTACCCAAAAAGAGGAGGAGAGCAGATCTAGTGATGTTAGCCAGGGTCAGCCTACAGTCAGCTCAGTGATTGCCAGGCAAGTCCATAGAAATAAGGCAAGTCTGATGCTAAGCCAGGCAATCAAGTTAGAAAGGCAAGGTAAGGATCCCCAAGGTGTACCTACAACACAGTTAAGGCAAGGGCCTGAGCTTATATACAGCTCCTGAGCTGAAGGGCAGAGGCCCTGGGCAAATCTTCTTGCCACTTTCTCTGAGCTTTGCTGTTTTCACAGCATTCTAATTCAGTGTTAGACAACTGTGCCATGTTAGAGTTGACTGTGAGTCCAAGCAGCTAAACCCCTGGCAGGGTGTGTATGGAGGCAGAAAGGTTGCAAAGCCTGCTGGTGCACTTGGGACTCTGACACTCATTTCCTTATCTTTCAGTCAGCCTGTTTGTATTTTATTGTATTTCCTATGACCTTGCTCTGAAACCGGTTTGAAGTGGTTCTCTGTGGTCTGGAGTGAGTCAGTTCTGTATTGTTCACCCAAGCAGCACCACCATTAACTTCTGTGGGAGCAGTGCTTGAAGAAGGGCTGAGATATTAATTACCTATAATGTGAAATGTGTGCTATGGCAAATAAATGCATTTCATTACTGTGGCTCTAAAATCATGGATCAGTCAGGCATAAAATGACATAGAATCCTGTAGTAGACGAATGCGCTCTTTTTCCCAAGACATTGCTTGTTCTATGATGTCTCATTTTTCTTTCAAGAATACATATGTTTGAAGATGTTGTGTTTTTACGCAAAAAGGTTAACATTTCAATGAATTTTAACTTAATGACAACTTCTTTTTTCCTTTGGCTTTTCTTGTGGAGTATATGGAATAGTATGGAATTGGAATATCCCTTGGATCAGCTGGGGTCAGCTGTCCCAGCTGTGTTCCCTACCAAATTCTTCTGCACCCCCAGCCGATTTACTGGTGGGGCAGCCTGAGAAACAGAAAAGGCCTTGACTCTGTGTAAGCTCTATTCAGCAATAATTAAATATCCCTATATTGTGGACACTGGTTTGGTCACAAATCCAAAACCTAGCACCATACCAGTTACTATGGAGAAAATAAACTCTTGTCCAGTCAAAACCAGTACACCCATTTATTTCAGATGTCTGATAATGACACTACGAGTGCTAACACTGAGTCTTTTCTTAAAGAAAGAAAAATAATCTTCTTATGTCTACGTGTCAGTACCCTGTATAGTAGACTGCAAGAGAGAATACTGTCACTTTTTCCTCACAATCACAATGGGTGAAAAAAGAGCTACCTTAAGGAAGTCTGTTGGTGGCCTGATTTGTATTAGGGTGAAGCCAGTATGGTTGAGTTCAGTTATTGCCATGGATATATTTAAATTGCTCAGAGAGGAAGTTCTACTAGTGGGGACTCTGGCAGAGTTTATGTTGACCCTCTTCTGAATATTTGCAAAATCTGCTCTTACTGAACTTCAATTGACTTCTGTATGGAACAGAACTTGATTTTTGAAACTGTCACCCTGCCTTTGTTTCTTGTCATTTCTTTCTGGGAGAGATAATGTAGCTCATGAGAATGAAATGACTAACCAATATAAAGCAATATGCTTCTGGGGCAAGTAACAGCCGAGAAATTTTAGGAAAGTAAAGACCAACAAGATGGATGGTTTAAACTTTAAACCTATGTAATTCTTTCTCTTTATGTATTGGGCTCAAATTGACAAAATCAAGATTTTGTCACACTGCTAAAAACAGAATAAGGAGTTTTGCTTGGAGGTTTTTGTATTTTATTTGTTTTTGAAATAATTTATCATCTTTAAATGATTTTTTTTTTTTCTTCCGGTGAGTTAAAATTCAGTAAACTAATCCAGGTTTATGCTTTCAGCCAATGTTGTTTTGTCCCATCTCCCAAATTCAAGATGGAGAGATTGCAAGGATCCGTAAGGAATGCAAACAGGAAAGTTTCTGGTACAGAGGTGGGTGATCCATTCTTACCCCACTTACCACACAGAATGACTTCTTGATGTATGTATGCAAAACTGTCTGCAAAATGCATTTTTGTTGGAACACTTTTGTGTTAACTATGTCCTGTTAAGTTAAGCACTGTATTCTTAAAGGTTTCATTGAATTATTTGTGTAATTGTTGTAGGTAAAGGTGGTTAAATTGAGGTCTTGTTTAATATGAACTTTAGCAATTGTAGAGTTGGTTCTGTTCTTGAAGTCCATTATTACAACCACCTTAGGAATGTTTTACTTTGTTACATACTTATTGCCTTTGAATGGAAGGCAGGCATGGCTATGTGTCTTTGATGTCTGAAATTCTTTGTGTGTTAGGACATCTAAAAGATTAGTACTCGGTGTTTTAGCTGCCTTTTAAATCCACCCTCTCAGTTTGTATCTAAATTTTATATTTCCTGAATGGAGAAGATTGAAAACGGTTTCCGCATTTCATCGGAGCTGCTGTCATTACAAGTGTTGCAGTAGTTAGAGGAGATACTTAGACTGTGGAAACTATTACTTAATAAATATATATTTATTGCATTAGCTCCAAGTGTTACAGCATGGCTGATGTCTGGCACTGTGTGAGGACATCCTTGCTTTGAAGAGAATGTAATCTGAATGACCAGATGTAATAGGTGATTAAGACAGTAGGCAAAGTTAATGTTTAGAAGTAAGGAGTTTAACATTAGAAACATAAAACATTAAACATATAAGAGTATTCACCAAATAAGTAACAAATTTTGGCTGATACCAGCTACTCTCCTTTTCATTTTCACAGCTCTTCCTTTATCTCTTGGAAGCATGCTTGTCACCCAGGGGCTAATCTCAAAAGGTAAAGATAAAAAAATATATTATTAAAGTGCTGGTTTTCAAGATCAGTATTTCTCTCACTCATTACCATCATTGTTATGGTGGTTTGATTATTATGTGTGCATTGCCACAGTCATTCTTTTGAAAGAATATGAACTGAAGAGAGAATTTGCAAATCCAAAGACTGGTGGCTGGATTCTGTCTCCATATATTTGAGTAGAGTCTTCACTGGGGCAGCTTGTAGGGCAGAGCATTGTACAACCCGAGCAGGGGTGTTAGAATTGTGTATTGTAGCTCTAAACTGTTGGTTTATTTGAAAAATGCTGGCAATGTTTTTACAGTGACCATGTATCAACATGACTACAGCTTCGGTGCAGAGGGACAAGGAGTACTGCCAAAGTGAGGAGACACAGAGCTTTCTGTAGAGATGACTGACAATCTGCAGGCTAACACAAAAGAAAATTGTATTCTGTTTATGGCATAGATGGGCCTGGTTCTACACATGACCTTCAGTTTCCCTGCTGGGGGTCTTGACTATGTATAAGGTTGAGGTTAGTGTTTTGGGGAAAGAGTGAGGGACATCCACCCCGAAGCCTGCTAAGCTATACCACAAGAGGCTGATGAGGGTTCCATATTCCATCCTTGACCTATAAGCTTGTAGGGAGACAGGGAGGGAATGAGTAGCAGTGTGTCAGAGAAGGATTACACATTTGAAAAAGGGTGAGCAGTGGTAGGAAGGGCACTGGGGCTGTCTCTGTAGCTAACACGCCAGCCTCTGGCACCAGGTACTCTTCTCAGTTTCTGTTCATTGTACTTGGATGTTTCTGATCATCTGTGAAATAACAAATGCCCTTATTAAATAATCATTACTGTGTGTCAACAATTGGAGGGAGGTGGTTAGAAACAAACAACACTTTTGTTCCTCCCCTCCCAGAGAGACTCAATATAAAATTGCATAGATCACAGTGGGCAAAGGCCCTTGTGCTTAGCACAGGCTGAATGCTCCTCTGTCTAAATACTCTTCTGATGGCTGCACACAGTACCCTGTCTCTAGAAGAAGCTGGAGCTTCCAAGCCCCATTATTATTGTCTGAATGCATGTAACAGTGCAACCAGTGTTCACTTCCCTTCCTTTTGCTTTGGTAATTTTGCTGTGTGGTGCCCTCCTCCACAGCATGGCACTCCTCTGCCCATACACAGAGGAATACTGGTATCACCTCCTAAGCTTAACTGAGGGAATGTGGATTTTGGTGGAAAAGCTGAAGATAGTTTTTTGCTTTTCTTGTTTAGCACGCTGTGTTCTCCTCTTAAAGGCCCAGATGTGTGATCTTTCCTCTCCAGAGGAGGAGACTAGATACCAGTGGTACATTTTTAATCAATAGCCACAGAAAGCTGCCAAAGAGCAGTTTCGTCCTACTTATCACAGCACAAGGAGCTGTACCCTGTGTAAGAGATTTGATTTTGCTGTTTTATATGTGGGGTTGGTTTGTGCTGAAGCATAGCCACCATCACTTCTTCTGCAGTGCTTCAGGTGTCACCCGTGGCAGACATGCTGCTTTCATGTTGGTTTACATTCTAAACTCCTGCCTGAACTGAATCCTGCAAAATCCAGATTCTCTGTCTCCTATGACTCTAGGACTGCCCCAAAACGCATGCACGAAGAACTAGTGAAATGGAAAGTGCCCTGATGTACTGAAATCTGAGTTAGTGGACTTCATACCATCCTCACCCTAAGAAATGCAAAAGCTTGTAGGAAAATTAGTGTCCTGGTTTTGAGTGCTGGTGAGTTCCTCAAGTGAATATGCTTTCTGACCATTTCCTTTTGTTATAGGCATTTTTTCAGCAAGCCCAAGATTTGGTCCATACCCCAAGATGGCAAGTAAGTTGTACCCAATTCTAAAAGGAAAGGGAAGGTTCTTTACAGGCAATATGCAGACCTTAGATGCATCTCTCTGAATTTCTTTCCAAAATCTTCTATTTTTTTGAATTTATATGTTACCCCAGCAGATTAGGAAATCAGGTTTCTGATGTGTTTAAAAATAATTGTATGAAACAAGATTCTTCTAATGTAAATATTTTCAGTAGCAGCTTATATTTATGTCAGCCTCATTCATCAGCTGTGCTTGGCAGAGTGCGCAACTTACGGTACTCACGATACTACAATATATAAAATAGTATGGTCCTTTTCATGTGTTCATTTGATTGAGCTCAACTGTCTAATTCAGAGCCATGGATTGATAAAGAAAACAAATGGAAGCACAGAAACTGCACTGTACAGTGAGGTAAATGACAAGAAATTAAATTTTTTCTCTCTTCAGTAGAAATTCAGCAGGAAATCAAGGACATTGGAGCAGTCTTTTATTCTGACTCCAATGAAAGCCAACAGTATGGCAAGCTGATGTTCTAGCTTCTTAGAAGGCCAGAGAAGTTGGTGTTAAAACTGTGATCATTAGAAGTAAACCATACTGTGCACTCAAAAGCAGGAACAGTTAGTGTTGGCATTGTGAATTAATTTTATTTTCTATAATCTGTTCTTCTAAATATTACATCCTTTTCCTGTATGCAGGAATATTATATCCTTTTTCTGTATGCGTTGTTTTGCACCTGTTGCTCTCTCTCATGATAGGTAACTGGTTTTCAGTAGTTATTTAATTCACCCTGTAATCCATGTGTAACTTCACATTTGTGGCATGTTCTGAGAAGATGTGATGCACAATTTGTTGTGTGTTTAAAATGGAGCCAATAGCACACTCCTGATTTAAGCTCTTGCATTAACAGTGTTTTGTTATCTCTCTCTGTAGTTGCTGGTGTCTTAGGCTTTGCCATTGGAAAGATGTCATACATGGGAGAATGCCAAAAAAAGTTTCAGAAAGTTGGTATTGCACCATTTGGTCCACAACCAAAAAGGTCTGTGCTAGTTTAAATTATTAAGCCTAGATCAAAATAGTCTAAAACACACTAAAAATTATATGCAGGAAAACTATGAATTTAAATTCTGTAATCAGATCCTGAGGTACTAGTCACAGTCTTGGGCTATATATTGCAGTATTAGAAACTACTACACATTCTTCAGAAAAACAAATTAAACTCATTGTAATTTCTGTTACTATGATATCCATGATTTAAATGAAATTTTTGTACTTTTAGGTGTGATGTGACAACAGTTACTAGTTCTCTTTTTATCTAATGTCATACTGCTAAGATTGTCCATGTTATCACTTCGACCCTTTGAGTCTTCCTTTGGAACATACATCAGGCCAAATATGCTTCATATTTTTTATAATGTTCTCATATTTTAACAACAATTTCAATCTCAACCCATACTCCAACCTCCCCCTCCTCTGTGGCTTTGCCCAACCTCATACTGTCATGCCAAACCATGAAGAGCACGAACTGAGAGGGTGTTTTTTCCACCTTGCACCTCTAACCATAGAATAGATCTCAGTGGTTGACTTCTGTCACCTGGCACCTCCATATTTTAGTCATTGTTTTCTCAGCTTCACATAAAGTGCTCCTTCACATCAAATCAGACTCTGACTTCCCTCCCAGCTCCTCCTTCAACTGCCTGTTATACTCTCCATTCTCAATATGGCTTCTGGTATAAACCTTTCGCTCACAAAATACATTTCCAAAAATCCTATCCAAAAAATCATTCTCCTTTGTCTTTCCACATCTTTCCCCCAGACCAGCATGAGCTTTTATGGCTATAAAAATGCCTGACTGATAGTGGGAAGCTTCTTCATTGTTCGTCTGTTTCTCTACTTGTACTCTTCCACCACATAAAAAGCTATATACTTGGTATTACACACAATGTTATACACCTTACTCCCAGCTCAGTTTGCTCATAGGCACAATGGCAAGGACTGTCTTTTGCTGCTTAGAATATCCTGTTATATTTTGGCAATTGCTAGAAGGAGTACTTAATACTAATTAATGGGAGTTTATTGGCTGAGACATTTAGATGTCATATTTTGCAGTTTGTATCCCATACTACAAAAATTGGGGAACATAGGCAAGAGGTAACTTCTTCAAGAACTTTTGCCATCATGCTATATGGTTGTATTAGAAGAAATCCAGCAAATTCTTCAATGTTTTATTTGCTTTCAATATTGTAGGCAGTGTCATCATGCTTGCAAAGAATGTAAAGCAAAATTGGGATCAAATGAGAGAGAAGGTTCAATTCCTTCAGCATCTTAGTCCCAGGTAAGCAACCTTGTAATTTTTTTTAAAAATCTCATGTTATTTTCCATGTTGAATCGTATTCTTCTTTTCAACAATATAGTGAAAGTCACAGATTTTAATAGTGGATCAAAATCCAAGCATTACTCAAAGAAATATTCTGTATCTGTAATTTCTGATTAATTTTGTTTCTTAATTTTTACATTACATGCCTTTCATGCTAATTTTAAATCCCCCATCTCTGAGGAGTTTTTTTCTTTAGCTGTAGCAGAGTATTGCTGATTGACCTAAGTGGAATTAATCTGGATCTACTGTTTGTATTAAAACAAATACAGCTCCTTTCAATTTCCAGCTTGTTTTACTTAAGAATCAAATAATTATGGATTATGTTGATATTTTAAAATGCATTGAAATATTGAGAACTAAAAGCAGACACAGCTGGGTGCAAGTTTTTGCATTCAGTACTACAGTTTGGCTGTAGCAGTGGTGCTTGAGCAGCCTGCTGTGGTGGGGCAGGGGACATGGCTCATGCGGTGTTTTCACCCCAGAAGAGGCAAATTCCCTTTGTGAAGAAGGAGGGTTTACAGGGCAGGGGAGTGTTTAAAAGGACTTGCACTCTATGAAAAACAGGCCAGCAGCTGGGTTTTTTAAGAATGCTTTCACACTTTCTGCTTGTGGTAAGCTGGCCTACATTTCTCACAGGCAGGAGAATGTGTGAAAGTGTTTGCAAATAGCTTGGCTGCCTGCAAGAGAGGAGAGCACAGGGCCTGTTTGAAATCCTGCCATGTGAGTTTATATAGCTAAGAACTTCAGAAGCCTGACGCAGTAATTGTTGGATTCAGTCTGGCATATATTATGTAGGAATTTAGACAAGGATATTGATAATAGTCCCTTTCTTACTCTAAAGTGCATGCCCACAGAGGAATAAAGAGGAATATCCTATCAGAACCTGTTTACTTGCCCAGAAGAGAGATTTTGATGGACTTCTATTATGCAACAATGCATTGTGGCAGTGAGGATTGAAAAGAGTTTTCAGAGTCCTGAAAGAAGCCATTGGAATAAAGTCCTGATTTTAATCAACTTTGCCACTGGTTCAGCATTTTATATCAAGTGCTGCAAGTGCTCAGCCACTAGCAGAAAATGCCCTTTGGCTTAGGCTCACCTAAAAGGGTTGTGCCAAAAGAGCAGCGCTTCTCTTGTGCCAGCTATAGAGATCGTGAAGCAGGTTGGCCCCCCAGATCAGCTCTCTGCTCTAGTTTGGTATGAGGAAAGGGGTAAAAAAAACCCCAAAACTTTCAGAAGGGTTTCTTGCTAGTGCCAGCATGAAGGAGGGAGTGAGCCAGACTTAGATAACTCTGAATGAATAAAACTCTAAATCCATTAGCAGTTATGAGTTTAATTAACCTCTTGAAATACTGTGCTGATTAACTGCTTTGGAAGATTTTCTCTTAAATAAATACTTATGTAGGCTCACTTATTTCAAATAAGAACCCTAAAGAATATTTAATAGAGGATGGTCACTTACTAGCAATTACCTGTGATGGGGAATCAAATATTTACTGTGGGATTTACCTCTGCTGCTTGTCAGAGCTGCAGCTTGCTGAACCTTCAATCCAAACACATTCAGCCGTCTTCTGTGAGCTGACAATATTTTTTCTGGTGTGCAAGTACCAGTTAGCTTTTAAATAAATTCCAAATTGTCTCAAATACAAAGGAGCCTTGCAGCTTTTTGAGGGGAAGAACACAGGATGCCAGAGGCCCCTTTCTTTGTTTTCTTCCTGTAATGGGTCCTGGAATTTCTGCTGTGGAACCTGTTCCCTGTTCCAACTCACATATTCATCAAAGACCTTGATTGCTGCACATTTGAACAGCAGCTTAGGTCTTCTTGTTTGGTTTTTAAAAGGTCTTGAAAGCTTAGTCAGAAACTTAGTTTGAAAACAAAGGTAAGGTAAGTGTATTTCTTTCACGTTTTAATTGCTGTAACAAAAAAGCCATTATATTTGGGGCAGTGCGATATTTTGAATTTGCCAGAAATCAGTTTTGATGGACAGTTTTTAGAATCTTAGGAGAAGAATACTGTAAGCATTGTGTTGTTTTGTGTATTGTATTATAAACCTCTTCTCTGTTTTGATAAAAATTCTTAATTTAGCATGCTGTGCTCTAAAAATGTGCAGACCCCCTGCTGAGCACATCTTGCTGCTATCCATGCTAAGCATATGGTGCAAGCTCTGGCACTGCCTAGGAAGACAACTCAGATAAAATTGTATTCGTGTTTATGAGTCCATAGGTACCTTTCATCCTCAGGAACACTGGAATATTCTCAGAGAAATCACCAAGAAGCTCCACGTTTCACACTGAAAGCAAGGTGCCACTCATATAAATAACAGGTCTTTTTATTCTATTTACAGATGTGGTGAACATGATGAAAACCTTATGGACCAGCTTCTTTCAAGGCACTTTTCTGTAGATTAGAGATAATAATTTTATGATTCTATCTCTTAGATTTGGTATAAATTGACTTATTTGAAATAGTCGCGTATTGTTATATAGTTCGATTTGTACTAAATACCAGTCTTTTGTAATGCAGTTTTTGAAATACTCTCCTCTCTTTTCAGCATGTTTTGGTTTATTTTCCTCTCTTCCATGCAATTTAGCTCTTAGTGCTGAAAAATTACATTTGACTATTGTATTAAGGTGCTGGCAATACTTGGTGTAGCAGGCAAAGTGGTTTATGTTGGAATGTTTGTCTATGTCAAACGGAAAGAGTGTGAGATGTGTAAGTGGTTTGCACAGTGAAGCAGCTATTCAGTCTCTGAGCTGACCTCTTGGTTATGGAGTACTTTAAGAGTACCAAATCCAGGGAATTGTCACACTGCAGTTTCTGTGCTGAATGAACTTCCCATAAGCCAGTTTTAGACAGAGGTCCGCTTTGCCAGGGGTACCAAAAGTGTGTGCCGCATTCATGAGCAAGAACACACAATCTTTTGGAACAGTTTGTGGTCTGCACAAAATCTGAGGCCACCAGCTGTTGAAAGAAACAACCAAACCTGGATGGCACATGCTCTCTATGAACAGCAGGACACACAATCTTCCATGAAATATCTCAGGAAATCAAAAGCAGACACTTCCCCTAAACACACTGATGGCTTTCACATGGAAATAAATGCACAGCTACTGAAAAGTTTGGGCTTCACTGTCACTTGATGAAGACTGTCTTCTGTGGGGTTTTTCTGTGTGCTTTTTTCACTATGCTTATGGTTAGTGCCCCTCTTTTGAACAAGCTTCTGTGAGCATCTTGACCTGGACACAAAGAGATTCTGCAAGCAAAATTTATAGCATGGCAAAGTATAATGTAACTATTAATTGGTTAGTAAACACAAAAGACATTCTGGATTTGACAAAGTGATTAGACTGAGTACTGAACTCCCTGATGCAGCACTTGGATAGCCTTTCCTAGCCAAGGAGCCATGAGGCAGAAGGGGAAGGGTTAGGCTGACTAGGCTCCCTGTCCTTTTCTTTCCTGTAAGATTTTATACTTTTCTACTTGGCGTTTAGCCTCTTGAATTCTTGAGCTGCTAAGAACCTCTGTTTCAACAGGGGCTTCAATTTTACACTTGTTACTTTCCTATGGTATTTTTCCACGGCTTTTTCAGTCAGAGTCAGGGATACACAGCAGTGCTGTGTCACAGCTGATGCTGTGTACAGGCAGGAGAGCCTTGGAGAGCCTCCCACAGGGGCTCCAGGGAGAGAGGCTTACACAACCACAGAGAAGGCGACCTCCTTTGTGAAAATAATGTAATTGCCATGGGTGTACTGTGATAGCCCCCAAAACTTGCATGGTGACATGTCTGAGCTACTTCCCCTTCATCTGTCATCTGCTGTCAAGATAACAGCAAGAAGCTGCACCAAGGTGAGTCATGCCTTGAAGGGAGGGAAGCCATTACATCCAGGTGATGCCACAGAGACAGAGGGCCTTTCATGTCAGACTCTCAAAGGTTGTTCTTGAGGTCAGTGTTACCTCTTGATTACGACTTAGCTACCGAACTTTGCTTTAAATGTAACTTTCGTTATTTTTTACTTTCAGTTATTTTTTTCTATAATAAATATACCGATGTATAAAAATTCTTGTGTCCTTTTTTTCTAACTTTGTTTCCATACTTTGCAAAAGGCTGATTAGCTAATTGTGTGGCGAATCTAAGTTCATGCGTTACTGTGATACAGGTATGAAAAAAAGACAGTTTGTGAATCTAAGATGTGTTAGCACTAAATTTATGCATATCAGAGGAAAAATGAGCACAGCCAATGGGCAGACTGTTCTTTTGAAGGTCTTTAAAAGCAGCTGTTTTGTAGTAATTATGTGCAGTTTAATGAACTAATCTTTGTTGACCATTAGTACTGTGCATTCCATACAAGCAGGTTAAAGAATTTAATTGAAGCAGAGTTTAATACATTGAATTTAGAGGTGACCTGTTAAAAAAATAGGGAAAGATTTGAGGTAATCAGTTCCTTCTTTAATAAGAGGGGAAGAGATCTCCAGGAGGAAAAACAGTTGACCTTGCAAAGGTAAACTAACCTTTTCTTAGTGTTTTCTTACACTGATAATAGGCTGTACATTCCCTTTTGGCAGAAGATGTTACAAAAAGGTTAAAAAAATCCAATGAACTTACACAGCTTCCTGTGAATCATTTGTATCTGGAAAGTTGAACTTGTTTTCTTCACCCAGAGACAAGGGAGTTCAGCTGTCTGCTTAGGCATATCACAGCTTAGGTGAAGTCCACATACTTGTTAAAATGAGGAAACAAAATACCTCTTTCAGTTGTGATACATGGAGAGTGAACAGCTGTATGTAAGCCTCTATGCACTTTATGAAATTACGACTGGAAAAAGCGTGCAAGAAGAAAGCTATAGTGACATTAACCTCAAACAACTGCAGTATCTTTGGGGACTTTTGTATTAGCTGTTTGCAATCCTTTTACAAATACGGCATTCACTCCAAATTAAAAAAAAAAATACTGTGTTTTAGAAGAGAAGGCAATTGCAGGTTGAAAACAGCACACTAGGAGTTAAATCCTTAGTAGATGGACTCTAGGCAAGCCAGCTGGTCTATAATTCTCTTTCAAAACTGGGAATGAAAGGGACATGAAAGCTCAGTATCCAGGTTTTTATAAATCCCTTTCAAAAATAAGATTTGGGGCTTATTTTATTGTTAGAGAAGAATGAGACAATAGCGCATGCTATGCAACAACAGATGAGAGGAGGGGAGAGCTCTGGAGCCCACTGGTAAGAAGAGAGCAGGTATGTGGGGCAGGATTTGCAACAGGAGCATGCTGGACCAGGCCAGCAGGAAATACAAAGTGGCAGCAACGCTAACTTGGGAGCAGCAGCCTCTTCCTAATGACCATTTCTACCAGTGAAAGAGCTGCTGGTAATTTGTCCCACTCACCCAACTTGTTTTTGGCATCACACACAAAAATTCCATTTGAGAGGACAAAAAAAAGGGATCCAACTTCTGATATCAGTATTGCAGTAGCTCCACATCCTTGAAGTACTAAGCTACTTGTACTTTGTATGGGTATGGAGGGTTTTTTGTTTCATCTGTTTGGGTTTTTTTTCCTAACAAGTCCCTCAAGAAAATAAGGTTCTCCAGGAAATAAATGTGACTCTTCTCAAGGCCAGTTTAAAATCTAGAAGGCCTGAGAGGGCTTCTGGGGACATGTTAGGGGGTATCTGGCCAACATATTAACAGATACACTTGTCTTTTCCTTTGTCAGATTATCTTGATGACAAAACTACAGAGCTAGGAAAAAAATCCTCATATGAGAGGCTGACTAATAGGCTTCACAGTCATGCAGAAAAATACTAAATGCATCACACAGTTGGTTTTAAATCACTCTGACTTTTTCAGTACAGGGACCTGGGAGTCATTTTGCATAGTTCTAAGACATAGGATCAGTGGTCTATGACAGCCAAAAGACAAGAAGAACATTAACAATTCCCAGGAAAAAATCAGGGAAAAAATAGATGTAGACTACAGAGCAATTCTATGGCATGCCCTCGTTTTGAATATGATGATGCTTCCAGTGCATCTCAGAGATTGTAGAACACAGACAGAAACAGGAGAAAGAAAAATTAAAATAAAAAAGAATGATCAGAAATACAAAGTGGTTTCTTCACAAGAGATTAGGTAACTCACTTTCCGCTGAAAACCTCTCAAGGTGAGGAATACTATGTCTGTACAAGTGTGACAGATGAATAGGGAGTAAGTAATTGCTGTTTTTCTAAAATCAAAACTCACCAGCACTCAGTGAAATCAGATTTAAGCCAAACAGAAAAGAAACTCCTCGTTACACAGCACAATTCCATCAGGGGATTCTTCCCACAGGATACGGTAGAAGCAAACAAAACAGCTTCAAAAGACATGACCTGCACAGAGACTTGGTGGCTGCAAAACACCTGCATTTGCATGATCCAAATGCAACCTTTGTGTCAGGAAATTGCTCAGCTCTGATAAGTGAAGGACAGGAGGGTGCACCAGTGAAGGATCTCCTTCTAGAAGGATCACTACCCAGTGTGGGAGACAGGGTGGCCATTATGGGGATTCTTATGTTCTTACAGCCCTTGAAAAACCAAGTTAAGAGCCTTGCCAAATGAACTAAACCCCAGGTAGTTCATATCTAGCAATTGAGACTGAAACATCTTCATGTGCAGAGAGCACAAATTCCGAGATTTCTGAGAAAACACACCTTTAAATTATTTTTATTACAGTATAGTGACTTCCTCTGCAGATAAAGGGTGGAAAAGAACCAAGGGTGATAGTGGATGCTTTTCCCATTGTCTTTGGCATACAGATTGTTTGAGAGCAATGGCACTTCCAACTTCCCACTTACCTGAACTTTTAAGTGTTTCTTCTCACTTGTGTGCATTTTGAACATTCTGCAGCCTGTGCTCAGGCACATCAGCAACCTCAGGTATTTCAGAGCAAGAAAGATCTTTAATACTTCCTCCCAAGGGCACATTTTAAACCTGTCCTTCACTCAGCCAGCTGGAGGCTGAGGCTACCTGCACTGTTTCTGGACATGCCCAAGCTTACTTTCTTCTACACTGTCACATCCAAATACAAATAGGAAACCTTTCCCTGCAGCAAACGCTTGCCATTTACTCACTCGCATTCTGCTGCTTAGTTCCACAGATCCGGTAGATCGCAGTACGCTCAGGCGCTGCTCTGCGCCGTGCCAGGCACGGAGCCTGCCGGTGTCTCACGCAGCACAGCTGGCAGCTGTGGCCGGCGGCCGCCGCTGCTCAGAGCAGCTCCGGCAGCCCGGCTTCTCCTCTCCCAGCTTCCGCGCCGCTCCGCCGCCCCCGGCACAGCGGGAGCTGCCGCGGCTCGCCGGGCTCCCGCAGGGCTCCCGCCGGGCTCCCGCACGGCCCGCAGGGCTCCCGCAGGGCTCCCGCACGGCCCGCGGGGCTCCCGCACGGCCCTCAGGGCTCCCGCAGGGCTCCCGCAGGGCTCCCGCAGGGCTCCCGCACGGCCCGCGGCCCCCGGCCACAGGGCAGCCTCAGAGCGGGCTGACTGACAGCTGCGCATTCCCCGGCGTGTGGAGGGGCAGTGAGGAAAAGTGCATGTGGTCTTTCGTAAAATCTTCAGGGGACCCTAAAAAACACACTTCGCTCTCCAACGCAAACACACAGCCATGTGCACTGACTCCATGACACATTCACAGAAGTGTTTTCTACTTACCATAGCTAAAATTATTTTGACATTGTTAATAATCCATCATTGATGTCTAGGTATCAGCTACTGCAACCAAATTCACCCTTACCTGCACTGTTTTAAAATGCTAGTTACCCTAAAATAGTTAAGATTAACAATTGTATTTAAACTATGGAATTAAGCCAAACAAAATTATTTATTTGGGCATTAGATTTATATAGAAACTAATTTTAGCTTAATAACTAAAATAAAAATCTAATGCACTAGAAATGTGTTTCCTCTGTGGGTTAGTGGGAGTAGAAAAGAATGTGTATCATTCTGTGTAAGGAATGAATTGAAAATGTTGGGGTTTAGAAGCTGTTCATGCAAGATCTCATATCCTGAAAATGGAGTCCTACATCTTCAGTAAGCAACTGGAAAAACAGCAACACAAAGGTTATGCACTAAGAATTTTTAATCCTGAATAATTTACTTCAAGTTTTGGCAAGGGAAATCTAACTCTCCCTTTCTCCTTCATCTTAAAATTTTTTCTCCTTTCAAGGATAAGTGAAAATTGTATTTGATTGAATATCCATTGCATCAGATGATTGTGCAGTGTCTTTATCATACATCCTTTGTTTGTTTACTGCAGCATTACATTATGAAAGTAGCTCATACCAGGCTCTTTCTTTTTAGTTTTGCAAAGATATGCTTCTGCTAGACAGAAGACATGACCTTATGTTGAAACTATGTATTACCATTCTGCCATGTATCTTAAAATCTCAGGAAATTTTGTGTTGCTCAACCAAAAAATTAACAGCAACTTAGTAAAAATGAATAAACAAGCAGTATTAAAACATTGATATATAAGTAGCATAGTGCCTGGTATTCATTGGTATTAAAGAGAAAAAACAGGAACAAATACTTTAAATCACGACTGCTACTGACTGATTCTTTTAGAATTATACTGTTTTCATTTATATGAAGTAAATGCATACTAATTATATTCCCAAAACATTACCATCTACTTTCTGGCAGCTCTCTCAGTGCTGTTAGATACAAGAACCTGTTTATTTTTCAGCATATCTTATAACCCAAGCAGTTACGCATTTCTGGTTTGCTATATTGCTTGACTTTGGTTAAATGAACATACTAGTTGCTCATTTCCCTCATTACTTGGAAAGAAAGAATAATACACTTGATGGTCTTGTGAGCTGGAAATCTGTACCCCGGCCAAGGTTGTTCACATAAAGACTCCCTGGTGTTCCTGGGTTCAGGTTCCAATGCAGGTACTCAAAGATGCCTCAGAACTTTTGTATAATGCTGGTGGTTCATGTCCAGTTCTGACATCAGCAAAAAAAAATACTTGAAAGTACAAACATGAGGCATATGTGTGTCCAAGCCTGCACTGGCTTTGCTGAACTAGCACAAACCCAGGGCAAGGGTCTGAAATGGTAATGGGATGCAAACTGTCCCATTTGTTACCTTGAGATTAAAATCCAAGGATTTTGTGGATCTCTACAAACAACTTTTCTAAGTAATAGGCAACTGAATTGCAAAAAGTGAAACAGTATTTTTAGACCCCCGGTTTCATGTAAGAGATTACAGAGAACTTGTTCTGGTTGTGAGTCAGGAAGATTGGGCTGCAAGCAAAGCCTTCTTATGGCAGGTCTGCTGTGTTTATAGGAGCCAAGGAACTGAGCTGGACGTGCCTCCTGCGGCTGGGCAAGGTCCTCACTCAGGGCCACAAACAAGAGTCCCCCCAGGAGGAGAACAAACAGATCTTTTGGCTTCCAGCAAACAGTGGACAAGTGAGAATTTCTTCTTGAATCTCAAGGAGGCAAGAAGGTTATGGGTTCAGTCTGGAATATTAATGATTTCCCCAGGTTTCTGCAAATCTGCATAGCCTTCATTAAGCAAATCAAATAAAATCAAATCACTTTTCATTTACACTTTTCTATTCCATGTAGCTGTATTCCAAACAACTTTAGTATGGAAAAAATCCTGGAAAGGTCAGATTAGTACCTATTTTATGTCTACTAATTTGGGGAAATACAGAAGCATTCAGGACGAGGATTTTTGGTAGCTTTACCAGCTATAAAAGAGCTGAGGCACATTTTTGCAACCCTCTTCTCTCTGTTCATGCACATTGGTAACAACTCACTTGGGGATAATGCTACCAGCTCCTTAAACTGGCCTGCTTATTTTTAAGAAATCGTGAAAACAATTATTTTACAGGGCTTTTTCTTAAGAAACATTCATAGTGAAGCATTCAGACTCCTTTCCTCGTGCTTAAGGTATAAGAGGGTTTTTTTTTAAATGTTATTTTTAATTTGAGAAAGAAAATTTACTGAGCTTTACAATAAACATTGAGTTAATTCTCAATTATTGACAAATACACAGGTATGATGACCTGTAGGAAAACTAAGTATTTTTAAACACCATTGTTCTGTACATCTAGTCACATTGCTTCCAGCAACAGTAACCCTGCCATCAGCTCCAAGACACTTGGATTCAGTTAAAAATTCCCAAAAGTCATGGAAGTGCAATATGAGCAAACTACTCATGGATGACTGCGTAGCTGCTATGAAACCATGAGACTGTAAAGGCCCACTCTGAAACAAGGGGGTACTAATGGAAGATATGCAGGAAAAGAGAAGGAAGAAGACTGAATTCCCATGGCTGTTCAGTGAATCAGAGGCTCAACATACACACTGTCACAGCAAACTGAATGTGACCCAACTTTGACAAAACATCAGTTCTCAATACCCTACTAAATTAACAGCAATGTTTGTGAACTCTCCTGTATTTAATATGTATTAAGGATGTGAAATCCAAAAAAATTAAAATTGATTGATAGCAAACCAGACTTGTTCAAGTACAAAAAAAAGTATGTCCTCTGAGAGACTAGATGCAACAGAATGAAAGCTTTATATTCAATTTAAAAATGCCACCTGTACACAATGTTACCTCAAGCAGAACAACAGTAATTGACATGCCTTTTATTTTGTCCTCTAAGAAAGGAAGAAAAATTCTAATACCATTTATGTAAACACTGTGCTTGTCCACCCAAAAATATTAATGTGAGGCAAGACACTTGACAGGAAGGCACCATCACAGGAATATGCTCTATTATTATTCTCTCAATCTTCTGCCTCCTGTTACTTGCATAACTGACAACTAATAAACTCTGTGAATATTTTAGTGATAAAGCTAATCAGCTTTGGAATAGCACACTGAAAACCACAGCAATGCAATTCTGGCAGACTGTGTATTTTCAGAGTTCACTCATCACAGCCATGAGAAGCATTCTCTACAACATAAATTTCTGATACACCTTCAGGATTATCCAATTAGCACTTTTTTTTTAGAAGATCACCTTTTCTGAAAGCAGTCTTTCTGTTCTGATTATTTGAAGTAGTATTTGGCTCTTTAGGCATCCTCCTCTTTCCCCCCTTGGTAGGCATGTTGTTTTTCAGCTCCAACAAGGATGTCAGGAATGCTTTTATGCTATCAACTTCATCATGGTTTTTGCTCCCTTATAGCCCAAACCCCCAAATAAACACAATGCTGTGAGATGAAACTGCACAGGTGAGAACACAAAAATTCCTAAGTGAAGGCAACATTTTGATTGAGACAGAACAGGTGATGCAAACACCAGGAAATACTCTTTAGTTCTGCCAATGTAGCTCTTTGCTTACAGGTAATAATAACAAAATGTTCCATTGATTGGGATCTTTTCTCCATAAACATGGTGGTTTTGTTATGACTTGCAAAACTGGAGAAAAATGGTGAAATTTACAGAGCCTAACATTAAGAGTCAATATATCATTCAAGGTTTTACCAAAGTTTGTCAGGTTTAGCCTTCTGCCCTTAAATGTAGCTATTTTCAATACCTGCAGTTTCATTCAGCTATTTTCTTCAAAAATGACTGTCTGTAGAAACCTCTTGTGGGCAAGTCATAGTATCAGTCTAAAAATACAGCTGGTACCATGAAACTGTTTTGAAAAAGTTTGTTACTTCTGTGTCTGGCTCAGCTCCTCAGCCCTTTTCCCCTCAACAGCTTAGCAGTATTCCTGATATTACAAACCAAGTATGACAACAATTTCAAGTTCCCAGAATATCACCTTCAGACAAAACAAAGTGAGAAGTGAGTTCTACAGGTAACTTTTAATGCAAGTCTTGAAAATTTGAGAAGATTCTTCCCTTCTCAATACATGGGATTGCATTTATTTACATGTATTTTTACCTTATGCTCTACGTTCATATTACCAGTTACCCTTTTCATTCTCAAACAACAGCATAAAAGGTTTATAGTCATGACACTTCACAATAGTCTTGCTTTCCATTTATGCAAAATTGAAAAAAATTAGGCATAAATACATTTTTTTATCTTCTGGCAAGTCAGGATTTTCTCCTCATTTATTAATAGCTGTGTCTGGCAGAGCATACCAAAGGTGCTGATACTCATCACTAATCTAGATGAAGTTCAAGTTAGCTGACAGGAGGTAATTTTCTTCAGTTCTTCATTTGGCTCTTACTCATCCCAGGTATCTCCATATTTATTTACTTTAACTAAAGAAAACAAAAGAAAAAACAAAATAGTCATGTGATAGTTTAACTGCTAGAGTTTATCATACAAGTGCCAGAAAGTACAATGAAGTGCACTGTCATTTGAAGTGGTATGTGGGGAGAGTATCAGTCATAGCACAACAGACATCTAATTAAAGCTACTTTTGAATAAACGGGGAGAAGAGTTTGTTAATCATTTTACCTTACTGAATTAATATTCAATCTGGAGGCCTACTGTGCTAATTCCTGCTCTACAGAATTTGTAATTATTTTGAAACAAATGTAACATGTGGATGAAACAAAGACAATTGGTGGAAACAGGCAAGGAATGTTACAATAAATAATGAGGCTACATAATTTGGTTACGTGCACAGTTGGATGGATTCAGGATAGTTAAAACATATTCATAGACAAACAAACAGAAATCGGTAATCCCTACTAGGAAACTGCTCAGCCATTATTATTATTTGGCAGCTTCCTTTAGCATAGGAGTGAGTCAGACAGGAAAAAAACCAGGGTACTAGTCTAATGGCCTTGTTCAGAAGGGTGTCACTGTAAGTGAACAACAACCAGAAAGTGAAAACAGGCTCTCTTGAAAGTGAGCTGCAAAGTCCTCTGTAATTGACTGCCATCACTGAAAAGGTTAAGGATGGCTCTCTTTGATCCAGTAGAAATGCTGACACTAGTCAGGCACCCCTTTATATATCCACTTGCAAGTTAATTACTAATCTCACTGTTTATTACTAACTATGCAGCAGAACAAGTGGAATATGAGCAAAATGCCTGGTCCTTGTCTTAGTGAGCTATCAGCAAACTGAGCATACTGCCCTGACAAATCTCTCTGGAGTGACTGATATTGCAGTGAGACACAATGAGAAGCTCTCTCAAAGTACGATTTGATTTCCATTTCTATTAACCATGGCAGCTGAACAGGCTGCACTCATTTCCTGGAAAATGGGCCAGTCCGGATCACTATGCAGATGCACGTATTTGTGCCGCTGCAAGGAAGGGAGAAGGCACTGGCAAATGGAAGTTAGAGATTGCTTAAAGCGGGTTTGAACATGGTTTGATTTCCCTTCTGTCCTTGCAAGGGAAGGAAGAAATCACTGTCTCCTATTTGCTAGGGACCCAGCGAGAAGAGGATGAACCAAAGGGTAGTGACTGAGAAAGTATGAACAGGCACACAGCAAGTAACATGTCCAGTATGACACCAGAAGCTAAATTGGATCTTAGCCCACAGCATCAGTGTAAACCCTGAACTGCAGATTTAAATGTACTTGCACCTGTAAACCATTCCTGAATTTTTGTATTCCCTCCTTACTATTTTTCCCTCAAAATGCAAAGAAATACTTTAAAAAAGTCAAGAGATACTTTAAAAAGTCTGTTTACAAATCTCATGCATTGCTCAGTTTTATTCTTAAAGCCCAAGTACAGCCTTCAAATGGAACACGGCAATATAATAGAAAGAATGCAATATTTGATCAACATTTTATAGAGATCTTTTATATACCTCAAGTAACTAAAAATAAAGTAACAAATGCACATTCTCATTTCACAGCCACAACATTTGCCATGGAATAGGGCAAGGTTTTCAGAATGCTGGTTAGCATTTCTGTGTATGGTTTTCAAGTGACATTTCTAGGCTTTCTATTTGTGGAGAAGTGAATCTTGAAAAAGAAGCATTGTGTGAAGCCATGAAGTGTCAGCCAGTGGAATTTAAAAGCAATCCGAAACCACAGCTTCAATAATTTTTTCATGTCTCCTTTGGCACAGTCACATGATAAGAGAAAGCCTTTTATCCTTGAAGTAACAGATAAAAATCATACAAAAGTTGTTTGTAATTTTTCTTTCAAGATTGCAGATCTGTCAAAAAATAGATGATCTACAGAAAGTAATTCACAAGCATCAAAGAGACTGACACTCTTAAGCAACACTGTTCCAAAGCTTAGTATTACTGCTTCAGAACTTCTTGCTTTAATACAGACTTCTATATTTACTACCAGCTGTTATGCCTAATAGGAGACAACAGCTATTCCTAAAAGTCTTGTTGCAACACGGCTGACAAGACTGGGCAGTGCACACAAACCCAAACAATTCAAGGTGACTAGTCCATCAGTGTGTTAAATGGTAGAACATTCCTCTTGCTACAATAGTTTTTACAGACACCACATTAAATTAAAAAAGTTCTAGAGCAAGCAATTATGAATTGCTTCTGTGTCTCCTTTTCAAAAAATTGATTCAGTCAAAAAGTTGTCTGAATGGCGTCTTACTCTTCAGGACACTGCATTCTTATTTTGCTCTGTATAGTTTTCTTTTTCACTGCGAAAACAAATCTCTATATTGCTGCCAAATACTGTTTCCTTCCTCTGGGTTTTAATGTAGAAAATGAACCTCTACAAACAATGCCTCTACAGAAAGTCACTAATTCCACATGAAACAATTCATAAAAGTAAATACCCTCCCCTTCAAACCATCAACCATGTGCTCTATTTTGAGAGAACAATGCTATCTAAAACACACACCCCCCTCCCATAGCTAAAACTCTCTGGTATAGCTCTGAGGTCAGAGAATTCTTTGGTGAAAGAGGTTTCTCAATATACTTAATGAAGCAAAACTTACACTCTTTTCAGTCTGGCCCCAAGCAATATGGCTAGAGAAAAGGAATTTTAATTTTCTATTAGATGATCAAAATTTTTGAAAAGATAGATAATTTGAAATTGGAAACTACAGACCGTATGTACCACATATGAGATACCTGCAGATACTCTAAATATAAATTGCTTAAAAGGTATGCAGAAATAAGCTTTGTGTTGCAACCATTTTTAACATAATGGCAAGTATTTGAATTTAGCAAGGATTTCTGTAAATCAGAGTATTACCTTCTTTAGCTGGTTTTTCCTGTGAAAACTTGCTTGGAGTTTCTGCCTTTGGTGGTAGCATTACGTCGTACGTCCCTCTGTGTTTATTCCTTAATTCCTCATATGTGATGCCTTTTTTTTTACGACTTTCCTCTGGAACTGGAGCAGGTTCTGAAAATAAAACAAACAGAAAAATACTAAGGATGGCATAACACACCAAAATTTGGCTTCAACCTGTTCTAGAGTACCAGTTAATAACTGCTCAATCCCAAATGTAAAGGAGCACAACAGCTGCAATTCTAAATAAAACAGTGAATGTATATGCTCTTCAAGTAATCCATTTCTTTTATCCTTTTAATTTTGTCAAACTGCTTTGAAACGCTGGCATCTAATTAATTTTCTTCATTTTACCATAAGAAAATCTAACTACCATGTGGTAGATGATGGATGAAATAGTTCTGATCCCTTTATCTAAAATTTATGGTAATTAAACATTTGAGATAGATATGATTTCTGGGAAGAAATCTAGGTGAAGCTCAAGAGTTTGCGTTAAGGCTTTAAATTTTGCTTACAAAGAATGAGGACAATATCCATCATATGTTGCCTGCTGAACATTTGATCCTTTTATCTATATTTATAATGCAGATTCTTGGTTATATAATAAAGGTTTTACCAACTACTGATATTTGTGATGAAATGCAGTAACAATTTTCTTGACACATTTACATCTGATACTTTCATATAATTATAACCAAGTTGCATGAAAGGGCTTTTTTAGTAAAATAAAACATTTTTCATAAAGAAGTCGAAAAAATCCAAACTAACTGGAAGTACAAAACTCTGCATTTGACAGTAACTTCCTCCTTTGTGTACCAGAGACACCTGAATTCAGAATCCTGTGTTCCCTCTGCAACTGTCCTGAGGACAGTTCATACTTGAAGGAAGGGAACAGCTGCATGGAACTTGAAAACCATCTTAGCTCTCTGTGAGAAAAGCAGACTGTTGGTGGATAGAACACAATATCCATTCAGTTCCCCGGAGACACAAATACTTGTCACATAATGAAAAAATTTTTTAAAAAGTTTATTGTCCCAGAGTTACAGCAGTATCCAGTTACAGCCCCATGGATGGTGGAACTGCAATCAGCTTGGAAGGGCCAGCAGGCAACTGGTAGGCTGTGGTTTATTCAGTACAGTGAAGGCATGGCATATTCCCCCTTCTTTCAGTCAAACAGAACTTTCAGTCAGGCCGGGTTTTTTGCAGGTTTAGTTCCACAGCAGGTTACACCTTGTAAGTTAATTCAGGATCTTTACTTGCAATTAGAGCTAGAAAACACTCATTATAGTTTACAGCTAGAAGACAAAACTAAATCTATATTCATCTTGTATTTAAAAAAAATTCTTGTAATTCTTTAAGCTCTTTCATTCAAAACCACTATATTGTGCCATGTGTGTTTGCATAGGGTGAGAATATATAGTTTAGTACGAGCAGTATCTAAAAGAAAAGCAAGAGTCTTTGCCGTACAAACTGCTAAATACTAAGACTCACCTTGAACAGTGTAATCAGTAATTCCTGTAGGTGAAGATTCATTCAGGGAAGCACTGAACGGAATGGGTTCATAACTTGAGAGGCCTCTATCTGTTGAGCTGTAATCATCTGAATAGCTAGAAGAAGGCGGGAATCCAGCTCTTGGAGAAGATAACTCAGTGAATGACTGAGAAGGTACGTCTGAAAATTCAGATTTCCGACTGGAACGGCTGGAAAAGAACACAACTAAATATTAAATACAAAAATACTAAAGTTAAAAATGGAACTATAAGAGTAACAATACTTGCAATCCAAGAAGTGTTTTTTCATTTTAAATAGTTTAGTTTCCAACTGAATCTTCATCTTAAAAACATTTGGGATGTTTTGAGTGTTTTCGTTATACTGCAAAGATTTCTATAGTCCCTTCCCCAACATTCTTCCCTTCCTCACAAAATCTTAGCTCATACCTCCAGAATAGGAGACAAAAGAGACAAAACATATTGCACTTTACAAGACTAAAGTTACAATCCTTTTTCCCAAGGAATCTTCACACAAAAACATCCTACATCAGACACAAATAATACAGGGTGTGCCCATGTAACTAGTGGCAGTGTGAACTATAGTTAATTTTAAAAGCCTTTTAGGAAGAATTTGATATTTAAAACCCTTCGCCATTAGAAGGTGCTGTAACTGATCAGTACTGAACAGCACAAGGACAATGAACAGCTATCTTGGGGACATTAAATTATGAAAATTAATCAAGTTGCTGAATTCTGCAGAAATATTAACGAATTTTCTCTTGAGAGAGAAAGGTAATATCACATAAAGAATATTCTGAAACTGGTGCCAGATACTGTCAAGTATTTGCTATATTCTTAGAATGGCCTTGCAAGCCACTACACAACATGTTCTTCTATCAGGAATGCCACCACTTGGTGCCACTAGAACATCTCTAGAGTATTTATTAATTTTTTACTTTTAACTTCTGCTTAGCTGTACTTTTAGTTTCCTATGAAAAACATTTGCAATTAGTCTTTGTTTAATTCTCATAATAAACATACAGAGTAAAGCCATTTTATTGCCTCAATTATGTTTTTAAAATATACGCAAACATAGCTTTTAAGAACTACCTAATCTTTTAGCTCCCTATGAATTTTTACTGCAAATCAAATTACCAAAATATATTAATTAGTAGACATACAATGCCCAGGAAAGTGTAATGATTTCTGTTGCTGGTTTAAAAGGGTAGCCTGTATGGATAATAATGCAATTGAAATGAATTTAAATTATTCATTCAACCAAGAAAAAGGAATTTATCACTTAGGAAATAAAACTTTACAGATACAAATGGGCCATTAACGGTTGAAGGAATTTATTGGTATGGCAGATGATGGTACTTAAACAAATTCTCATGTAAACACAGTTAATGAGCATGACAATATCATATTAGAAACTGGAGGAGGGTGAAGGGACAAGTCCAACTCCAATTCAGCTGATTCTATACAATAAGTGTATGAAGTGGTAATTCCTAAAATTATGTTTGATGTCGTAAAACTGCAAACATTTCAGAATAAAGGTAAATCTTGCAGGCAAAATAAAAACTGTCATAAATCTGAATTTATAATATGTTTAAGAATTTATGAAAATCCTTTATAAACATTTAAAAAATCTCAGCATATACATAGGAGGACTACTACTCACTATCCAAACACTATTCTCCTAGTTTTGAATCAAGGGTTTAAGTGACATATTCTGAAAGCAGCTTGCAATTAAAAACCAGTTGAAGTAGAAAACATTCTGGAAGAAAACAGGAAACAGTTTTAAGAACCTGATGAGTTTCTCATATGTACAGCATAATGCTGCTACAGATGTAAAGGGTTTAAACAAACAGCAGTAAGTTTGACCACCATACTTCTTCCTGCACTGATATTGTTTACTGAGGTCTTTCCTTTGATAAACACTGAAATCATTTCCACCCTTTTCCTACTTCAATCAAACTAAACTATGGGAAAAACTTCCAGAATGTTACACTATTTTATTTCAGTTAATTTAGTGTACTTCTAATCTAAGGAGGCAACTTGTGCTGTCACACTTCTGTAATCAAATTCCATGGGAAACACTCTTAATTTTTCAAGGAATACAGTTTGCTAAGTAAAATGTTTCTTTTTCTATTCTGTAAAGTGATCAGTTGTATGAAAGAGCTCAAAATATGTATTTTATAGCTTGCCAACTGATACGAATACAGATTCCTGAAAGTGGTAGATTTGAGGTAATGAGGAATGAGGAAGGTGCAGCTCTAAAGGTGTTTGAAAGCTGCAAAAGTAGTACTGATCTGTTAGTGTTTAAAATACCCTATTCAAGAACATGTTTTAAATTTAAAAGATAATTAAATTCTTACTTAGGTGAACTATGTCTCTGAGCTTGTCGTAGAACATCTCCTATTGGGGAATCCTTCAGTTTCTTAAATTTCTCGCTACAGATTGGCAAGTAGGATATCTTTCCAGCCAGGTATCCACACATTCCAGCAACTTTTTAAAAAGAAGAGAAGATGGGTTTATATGTTGTACTATAATATCAAAAATAGCTTTAAAATAATAATTTCAAACAAATCCTGTAGTGTCTTAAATAAAAGAAAGAAAAGCAGTTTAGATCTAAACCAAAACTATGCAGTAATCATCTCTGCTTCTTCTGCACACAAAGGGTACTAAAACCAAATGCGACAGCTGAACAGAGACATAAAGCAATGATTTAGACATGGTGTGAACATCAGATGATGTCAGCTAGTACTTGATGAATGAAAGGTGACAAAAAAAAAAGAAAAATAATTGCATCGTTTTTTCTCAAGATGCAGAATCACAATTAACTATAAAAGATGATAAACCAGTCAGAAATAAATACAGGCAGTAAATTCTGCTCATTTAATCCATCAGAACAGTCAGCTCCTGAAAAGGCTTTCACTAGTATGAAGAGAGGTCTAAATAAACTTAGCATTAGGCTCAGTATCTTCTGAAAAGGATTCTGTGATATGGCTGCCAGAGGGCAAACAACTGAATTAGCTGAACCCTTGCAATCACTCGGCAAACACTTTCAATTTAGTGCATGAGCTATTTACATCTGCTGCACAGGACATAAGAATAAATTATCAAGATAGTCCTTTCTGGGCTTAAAATTTAAGATTTCCATCAACAGGCTCCTTCAAGATTTATGAGTGGCTCAGTGGAGTATGACAGATTCTGTGGAATTAATAGTTTTGTTGTTGACTTTGTGGGAGAAAATGACTAGACCACTCTTTCATGTGCAGTGAATATTTCCTAAATATAAAGACTAAGAGTCTTGATTATCTTTAAGTTAGGAAAGAGTTAATTACCAGTAATGTTAATCGTCTGCAATTCTCAACTGTAGACTACATTGCCTGGGAATCAATATAAAAGGGGATTTGACACCAGCCTGCTGTACTGGTACTGAAATTGTGATTCCTGTTCTAATGTCTTATTTTCAACAGAAGGGTAAAAGTCCTTTTCCAAGGGAACAAAGAAGAACAGCCACAGCTATGAGCGAAGTTTACAAATGAGTAATATAAGAGTTTAGGTGTTTGCAGGTTAAAAAAACCCAAACACCTCAAATACAATAAATATGTGCAAAGAGAAAAATTACAAGCACTTAAATCGGCCTAAGAAGAATTAGAACTAAGTATTTGGCAAAATAAAGCTTAACAGAAAAACTGATTAATCTTTTGCATAAATTACAAAGAGAAAGTCTTTTTTCTTGAGGCCTTCTAGTCAAGAAAAAGGGAAGTATCTCTCTGGAAGACGTTTCACTCAAAGTAATTATTGGCTAAATTATTTGGTTTATTTTATTACAGACGATATATATATAATATATATATTATTGTATATTTATTAGTATATATTTAATATTATATATTACACATAATATATATTCTATATTATATATATAATTATACGTGTTTATATATTTTAATATATATTTATAACAGCCAGACAATCCACATTTTTTAAGTTAGCACAGTAAACTAGGTATTATTGTTCTTTGATTTCATCTTCACTGGGACAAGATCTTAGAGAAGCTGACTAGATATGACCAGGTCCCACTGGAGACTAACATGAAATACATACAGGCGTATGAATCTTCTCCTTTGTCAGAGAGAGGACCAATAGCTCTGTGCTGTGTTGAAGGGGATGCTGTCAATGTAGTGAATCAGCCATGACTAACTAGAAGTTTCAGTAAATTGTCTGAGTACCTAGGAAAACTACTGAGGAAAGTATACTAATTCCTACAGGCAGAACATCCTGGTCAACACAGCTGCACCTTATTTTTTCCCCGATTTCAATAAATTAGTTCTATTAAAAAAGAAGAATGTGGCCCTTATGTGTAGGAGTGATTGGGGAAATAGCAGTTCTATTATTTATTAGAAATGTTTGTGTTATACCATTGTTTGGTGTTCAAAGAAAGTAACCAGAATTTAGCATAAACAACTGGGAGCCCTAGTCTCTCACATTCATTTATCTGCTCAAACAACACTTCCTTGACCACAAATCATGGGGTTTACCCTCTTCCCAGTGAAGTAAACTGGCTATATCTGCACAGATTGGCAAGATGGCAACTTCCTGTTTTACTGTCCTGTATTACATTGAAGAGGTTAATTTATTAAGTTAATAATTTATTTTTGACTATACTTAATCCAAAAATCATTCACATGAAATTGCTGTTTTCCTACAATTGTACATACATAACGCCCAGGGAAAAAAAGGTAATTAAAATAGCCTGAATGGGACATTTGAGATACATGAATAAAGACCTTCAAATTAGGAAGGGAGGGGTGGGTGTATTCTAGCAATGTAATTTAAACTAAGGTTGTACAGTGTTTATTTACAATGTTTTTATCTTTAAATGATTATGTTACATTTATCAAGAAATTTTATACAAACCTTATAAACAAAAGTTGTCCAAAATGCAGAGTACAAATTCAGATGGTGAATAAATGACTGAACCATAAAACGGCTTGGGTTGCAGAGGGACCTTAAGGATCCTCTAGTTCCAACCCTGCTGCCATGAGCAGGGACGCCCCCTCACTAAACCTGGTTGCTCAGGTCCTCATCCAATCTGGCCTTGAACACTTCCAGGAATGAGACATCCACAACTACTCTGGGCAACCTGTCCAATGCCTCATCACTCTGAGTAAAGGATTTCTTCCTAACATCTAACCTAAATCTCTCCTCTTTTAGTTTAAAACCATTGTTCACACTGGGCATTAGGAAAAGGTTCTTCACTGAGAGGGCTGTCAGGCTGAACAGGCTCCCCAGGGAAGCAGTGACAGCACCAAGCCCATTAGGGTTCGAGGAGCATCTAGAAAACTCTCTCAGTCACACGGTGTAGTTTTAGGTAGTTCTGTCAGGAGCAGGGAGNGCCCCCTCACTAAACCTGGTTGCTCAGGTCCTCATCCAATCTGGCCTTGAACACTTCCAGGAATGAGACATCCACAACTACTCTGGGCAACCTGTCCAATGCCTCATCACTCTGAGTAAAGGATTTCTTCCTAACATCTAACCTAAATCTCTCCTCTTTTAGTTTAAAACCATTGTTCACACTGGGCATTAGGAAAAGGTTCTTCACTGAGAGGGCTGTCAGGCTGAACAGGCTCCCCAGGGAAGCAGTGACAGCACCAAGCCCATTAGGGTTCGAGGAGCATCTAGAAAACTCTCTCAGTCACACGGTGTAGTTTTAGGTAGTTCTGTCAGGAGCAGGGAGTTGGGACTCTGGTCCTTATGGGTCCCTGCCAACTTGAGTCACAGTGAATTAGCCAGCCAGTCTCAGGGGAATTACATCTGCCTAAGAGACTCCAGAACACAGAGCATGAATACAAGCTGAATTTATATGTAGCTTTTACTTACATGCAACTTTAATAAAAGAGCCAAATCTTGAGCTATCTCTTAGAACACCTGAAAATGAGGATGAAATCAGATATTAAGATAAGATACATGATATTACATAAGGTTTATGTAATCAGATATTAAGAATTAAGTTGAAAAACCTCAACTGTAGTTATGTTTGTAGGTAGCAGGTTACTCTTTTACACCTCACATTAAAGAAAAAGAAAATCCTAACATCTGAATTCCCCATAACATTAAAGAAATCTAGGAGTTGTCTCTTTAATCATATTTGATCACAGGGTTATTACACACTGAGAACATACTGTTTCATAATCAGTGAGACATTGCACTTGTCACACAATATAAAACACACATGAACTTGATTTTAAATTCAGCTCCTTCTTTATGTCGAGGAACTGCAAATCATGTAGAGGCAGAGTCTGAACTTTTTTCAGTTACAAGTAGATTGGACATTATATTGTCCAATATTGTCCATCATAACTTTCCACCAAACAGAAAGACATTTCATCTGAGGAAATCCAAATGAAACTGAAGTATTTTTACACTTTACCTTTTCTAAGTAAGAAACTAGTACCAAGCATGCTCACTGCAGCCAAAGGAAAAGCTGTGAAGAAGAAAAAGAGCTGCTTAAAATACAACATTCAATATTTTTAATCACATTTAACAAAATATGAAAAAATTGAAGTTGCTATGCCTTCCTAAGCTCATTTGTATAAGAATATAAGAAGATATATATATAATTAACAAACTGTATATAAATTATCAAACATTCTCAGTTTTTAAGACCTACTACAAATTATGTGGTACTAGTTAATGAGTCATCCTGCCTGCATTATACTTCCTGCTTCCTAAAATACAAAAGTCAGTGTCAGATGGAATAAAGCTCTCCAGAGAAGACTCCAGGTCTAGCTACAACTAATACAGCATCAAGATGCAGAACTTTCAGCTAAAGAGGCACACACAGTTCTTCACAACAGAAGGAAGTTATAAAGAGGCCAGTGCCTCTAAAAACTTTTGATAACCAGAACTCTTGACATTTTAATGTAAGAACTTTGGAAAAAGTTTACATCTTATAGAGCTATAAATGAGATTGATTAAAATTAGGTAATGTTTTATTCACCAGCAAATTAAAAAACAGGGCAGCTTTTACTGTATCTTACAGATCAAATTATACAACCTGGGGTTAGGGTCAGGAATGCAGAGAAAACAACTTTATGGAAGACCATCACTGCCTACCACAATCAGCTTAACAACTCACGTCAATTTTTATTATATTGAAAGACTTTAGGTGGCAAGAAGCATTTGGAGACGGCAAAAAAAAAAAAAAAAAAAAAGAAAGCTTCTTTCAAGCAATGCTAACTATTATGTTGGGAAGATTAACTGTGCAACTACTCATAAGGACCACCACTCCTGAACAAGATACAAGGACAATGAAAAAACAAACACAACAGAAGACTAAAATTATTTACATTAAATATATGCCACAATTAAATTTAATTTCATGCAAATCTGAAAACATAGATGTTACAAAAGGGCTCAGACATGTAGGAGAGAAATTTTTGCAACAGCACTAGATACTTATAGTGTTTTGATGCACACAATTTGCTAATTAGGTTCATATTTGAAGACAAATTGTATTTTTGGAGAGTAAAGTATTAAAGAATACTTTGCAAATTAATAGTTTATTCCCTCACAAATTCTGAGAGGTCTAAACCAGGTAAGGAGCCCAATCAGCATCTCAGGGTAAATGTGACTGGATGTCACTTTTAAGAAGAAGTATTGGCTCCTTGGTTCAAAGCAAGACTACAGCAAAACTTCAGAACAGACAATAAAACCTTCCAACCTAGTAGATACTAAAAATCTGATGCTTTTAGAGATTCCAGACCTAGATTTTCCAAAATTTACAGTTCTAGATTTTCTGAGATATAGAATGACAGCACAGATTTGAAACTGAATTGTAAAAGAAAAAAAAAAAACCAAACCAAAAACAAACAAGGGGAGGGTGGGTGTGTTGAGAAAAATACATTCAAAAAGAACTTATTACAGAGGACTTCAGTCTAACTCTTAGAAGTTTGAAATAATTTCTAGACCCAACACAAATATTCCAGATATCAAGGTCAGGTTATACTACTATGTGAGCATATAAGTGACCTGAAATGGTAACTAAAAATTAAAAGAAAAACAGATAAATTAAAACTGGATTCATACACAAAAACTAATATGAATTCTTCAACTGTAGGAAAAAAATCCCAACAAACCAAACTTAAGAAATCAGAAAATATCAATGCTATGGGCAAATAGTACTTTTTCTGCTTCAGGAACAAAATAAATCTAGGCAAAATAATGGAAGGCTGGTATATCAAGAGCACATAAGGATGGTAATATAATGTACCCTAGTCAAAATTGTTTTATAGGGAAAAGTTGTATCACTATGATCTGATTTTGTTAGCAAGATTAGAAGTGCAAAGGATAAAGTTGTAGATTGTAGTGTGAATTTTTAAGAGTGTTAGAACTTATATGATAATATGATTACAAACTAGTAACTCCAGTAACGCATGTATTAAACTGAATCGTGAAATGACTAGCAGCAGAAGCTGTCAAGAGAAACTATGAAAAATGCAGAGGGTTTGTAAGAATGAGTAAAATTTGCTGCAGGTTGAAATTTGAATAAACAAACTGAAAATACACAAATTTATAGTAACTCCACTGAATAACAAAAGCTAACACAATACAAAGTGAGGATTTCAGGGCAGCCACACAAGCAGCCTCTTGCAAAGAGGAGTTCAAGCAATATGTGTTTAATACAGTGAATACAATCGTTTAGTATGTATATGCAGAACGGGGAAACAAAGGAGACCTAGAAAACGGTGATGGACTTTAGCCCCTCCCAGTGAGATAACAGCACAGTACACAACCTCTGGAAAAAAAAAGTTTGTTAGTGTTGTAGCTCCCTAAAGAGAAATGACTCAAGAAACTAATTTAGGGCTTTCAAATACTACCTACATGCTTTTTCTTCAGTGACTGTATAAAGATGCACAGGGCAATGAGCTACATTGCCAAGCAGCAGAGCAGCTCAGGAACAACAAACAACACTCTCCCCTCTTTTCTTTCAGAAGAGAGATTATCAATAAACCATAACCAATCATCATTGTACCACTAAGGGACTCACCTCTTTTCACTTATAAAATTATACAGAAAATGGTTACATTTTAGCAAATATGCTGAAGATTTCCAAGTAGTTGTGTCAAAGTGGATGAAGAGAATGCCCAAACCAATGGAGAAAGACAAAACAGAACTCTGAATCATTAATTCAAAATCACAATGTCTTAGAAGCTGTTCCTGAAAGTACTGGCTTCCATGAGAAAACAGAGCCCCAGTGTACTAAAAGTAGCAAATCAGCTGCTAAATTTTTCATCCGTCCTGCTTTTTGCCAAGCCACCAGCATCAGGAGTAATCTACTAGTGTGTGATACAACAGCAGGTAACAATCACATCAGAAGGCTTGTTCAAACTTCATGGCCAGGTGTACAAAAATCAAGTATGCCTTGAACCTTTGCATTACAGAAACTATGCTCAGACATCTGGCTACACACAGACACAGCAATTTTCTCCAAAAGTTGAACTGAGTGACTACTTAAATATTGTTCTCTTCACAAGTCTCAATAAAGATGAAAAACAATGGTTATAAGTGAAACTATTTTATTTTTGCATACTAAAGATAATAATAAAAATTGAAAATAAAAATGCAGAAATAAACCAAAGAAAACCTCAGCAATATAAATGAGACTCATTAATTAGATCTATTTTCAGCCTTTTCATAAGCACATTAACTTAAAATATGAAGAGATCCTGTTATAAAGCATGAAACTTAAAAATTATGTTGCACCTTTTATGAAACTCCTGCTCTGCAAACTCTTAGCAAATACTACGTGGATCAGCATTTGCTGGGACACAATTCTAGTGCACGTGAAGCTTGTTAATGCAGTGTTGTGCTATACTGACCCAGGCCCTCCATAATGCCTCAGATAACAGCAAAAGCTAAGGGTGGAAGGAAAGAAACCAAGTTTACCAGCAAAATGAACTTACCTCTATACCGGAAACTCTCTTCAGCACATTCCTTGAGGAGTCTTCTTTCCTCCTCTGTCGGAACATAAGGCTTAGGTACTTCCCTCTTCCATTAGGGAAATAAATTAGAGAAGAATGGACAAAAGAACAGTTTGGGGACATTTTTCAATCAAAAAACTTAACGTCTAACTTTCATACCTTGTAGTTTCTGTACTTTCACCCAGCTATACTTAAGAAACCAGTGCCTTTTGTCCATAAAGGTCACATGAAAAATAGTCTAAAAAATCGAATGCTTCTAAAAATCACTAGAGAGCAGAAAATACTTTGTGCATAGTCAGACCCCAACTCAGCTCAGTCCTTTTACTTCAGAAAAGCCTGCTTTGGTCCCTCCAACCAGCCTTCCAAACAGCTGAAATCTGACGGGTCATTAAGGGTCTTTTTAAAGTATTTCTCAGGGTTTCAAAGACAATAGGGTGTGTTGTTGGTTCACACGGATGTAATTCAGTGAGAGCTGACCCAGCTGTTTCGCCAGCGTGTAAGAGGTTTGTGTGGAGGTGCCTGACCCTGTCCCGCGGTGAGAGCCGTGACGCTGGACATGCTGCCAGACACCAGCCGGCCAGGAGAAGCGCAGCAGTGAGAAGGCCATCGGCACCAGGGGAACAGAGAATCACAGCATCAGCTAGGTTGGCAAAGACCTCTGAGATCATCTAGGACTGAACACCACTTTGTCAACCAGACAGTGGCACTAAGTGCCATGTCCTATCTTTCCTTAAACACCGCCGGGGACGGTGACTCCAGAACCTGCCTGAGCAGTCCATTCCAATATCTAATGACCCTTCCTGTGAAGAAATTCCTTCTAATGTCCAATCTAAACCTCCCCTCACGCAGCTTAATACTATGCTCTCTTGTCCTACCGCTGGTTGCCTGGGAGAAGAGGCCGATCCCCACCTGGTTACAACCTCCTCTCAGGCAGCTGAAGAGTGATAAGGTCTCCCTGAGCCTCCTTTTCTCCAGGCTAAACACTCCCAGCTCCCCCAGCCACTCCTCATAAGACTTGTACTCCACACCCTTCACCAGCTCTGTTGCCCTTCTCTGGACATGCTCCAGCACTTTAGTGTCTTTCCTGCATTGAGGAAACAAATCTGAACACAATACTTGAGGTGTAGCCTCACCATTGCCGAGTATGGGGGAATGGTGACCGCCCTGGTCCTGCAGGCCACACCATTCCTGATACAGCCCAGGATGCCATTGGTACCTGAGCACATTGTTGGCTCACGGTCAGACATGAACACCTCCTTACCTCCTGCCACGATCCCCCTCCCGGCCCCCGAGAGGCCTCAAGGGCACCGTCCCCGCGGGGAGCCCAGGGCAGGGGCGGCCCAGCGGCTGACAGGAACCCCCTTTCCCTGGCCCAAGCCCGCCGCCTCGCCCCTCTCAGAGCCGCCCCCAGCCCCGCCAGGTTTCCCCGCGGCAGCGGCGCCGAGCCAGCGCAGTTACCTCGGCCGCGTCGCCGCCGGGGCCGGGTCCCTGCCCGGCCTCCATGGCCGCCGTGACCCGGAACTGCGCGCGCCGCCGCGGGGCGCAGTGCGCGTGCGCACGGCCGTGACGCCGGCAGGGCGGCCCGATCCCGGCGGGGTTGGTTTGGCGCAGCGGCGCTGCCTGCACTAAGGACGGGCCGTGTTCTAGAGAAAGGGTAGCAAAAAGCTTTTGTCTGTCCATGCCTAGCCCGAACTGTAGGTACGGTACGCACAGGTTTGTTAACCGCTTGCTAAAGATGCGTGGCCGGAATTTCCTAAAAGGAAAGGATCTCTGTTGCCTGAAAAAACGGCTTTTCTGAATCAGGACTAATCAAGGGTCTGATGGGCAATTCTTGAGCTCGGAAGCGGTATAAACTTGGTGGTTGATTTGATTTTGATCTGGTTGTAAATTTGATTTTGACTGTCTTGAGGTGGAAGACTAGGAAATCGTGTGCTTGCTTCTAGCTGATGCCGTGGAAATGGCAGCTTTAGTGGGTGCTTGCAGTTTATGAGAAATAAGGAAAAGGTGAGGAAAAAAATAAAAATACGTTTCTGACAATGTAAGGTTTGCCTTGGCATTTTCTTGTAAACAGGCAGTACTGTGGCTTGAGTTCACTGAATCCTGATATGCCCATACTTGTCTGGAATGTACCACTCCCTTTAAGCCTTTTGTAGAGCAAGCCATTGTCTCTTTACCCTGGAATTTGGCTTAAATTGCTGCTTTCTGATGGCTGTACGAAAAAGGGTCCATGCCTGAAGATAGGAGAGGAAAGGTTTTAGAGAGTGAATGTCTGAAATTGGTAGAGAACTATAAAAGGAACACTGTGAACATGTGAAGGGCCTAGGACAAGTGGACTAATGAAAGTTGTAGAGGAGATTGGATTCTTGAAACAAGATGGGTGGATGGAACTNCCTGAGCACATTGTTGGCTCACGGTCAGACATGAACACCTCCTTACCTCCTGCCACGATCCCCCTCCCGGCCCCCGAGAGGCCTCAAGGGCACCGTCCCCGCGGGGAGCCCAGGGCAGGGGCGGCCCAGCGGCTGACAGGAACCCCCTTTCCCTGGCCCAAGCCCGCCGCCTCGCCCCTCTCAGAGCCGCCCCCAGCCCCGCCAGGTTTCCCCGCGGCAGCGGCGCCGAGCCAGCGCAGTTACCTCGGCCGCGTCGCCGCCGGGGCCGGGTCCCTGCCCGGCCTCCATGGCCGCCGTGACCCGGAACTGCGCGCGCCGCCGCGGGGCGCAGTGCGCGTGCGCACGGCCGTGACGCCGGCAGGGCGGCCCGATCCCGGCGGGGTTGGTTTGGCGCAGCGGCGCTGCCTGCACTA
>VYXC01006598.1:45545-214576 GCA_013397175.1 Platysteira castanea
GCAGGGCTGGGAGCGGGCCAGGCCGGCCGGGAATGGCGGGACGGAGCGGGGAGGGTGGCACGGAGCCGGGCTTTGTTCCCGGCCCCGCCCCGCCTGGGGGTGCCCGGGGGCTCCGGCGGAGAAACGCGCGTCCCGGCTCCTGGTGGGGAGGGCGGTGCGGGCGGCCGGGGGCGTCGCTGCTCGGCCGCACCGCCCTCCGCGCAGCTGGCCCGCTCCTCCGCCTTCGGGTGAAACTTGGGAGACCTGAGCGGCAAACTAGGAGACGTGTGTGCGCCCTTCGCGTAGTGTGCAGCGCCTCGCTGATGGAGTCGCTCTGAGGTGCTCTTAGGACCAAGTTTGGCTTCTACAGTTTTTACAGCCTCAGAAAGGCGTGCTTGTGTGTCTGTAAGTATTGTAGGGGCTTAATTAGTTTTCCCCTCTCCACTTTCATGTGTATGTTTCTAGTATTTTGGTAATGTGATAATTTTTGCTGCTCAGTTGGCAGTTCAGATTGTGTCTTGACCAGAAATCACTGTCTGGCAATCAGGGTAGCTGTAGCTAAAACATCCTAAGAAATCAGACGGAAAACTTAAAAAAACCCCTGAAAACACAACAAATCTCAAATATTTTGGTGGTCACTCATACTGAGGGAGTTGCAAAAGCGATTTGCTAATACGATCTTGAGGAATAGTAAGGCAATCTGGAGATGAGGTAGCCAGAGTGTATCCTGGACTTCCTTCAGAATTACAAATCTGAAATGGACATTAGGAAAGAAATATACTAAACCAGAAAATTAGTTCTTTAGTCCTTTGCACTGCATATCTCCCTGCTGCAGGCTTCATGGAGATTACTTCGAGAAAGAAGGTGCTTTGCTGATTGAGGGTTGAGCAAAGAGTGAAATTATCTCTAGTTTCTTAAGGAGTATTTCCTCACCGTGTCGTTTCCTCAGTAGGCTGTTTCAGTTGCTTTGCTTCTGTGCTGTTACTGTCATGCTGAGGATAGGTGCCGAATACTTCAGAATCTTTGTGGAAGATCGTTGACCAAGTGCTGTAAAACCACACTGATTCTTATCTTGTGACGCTGTCTCAGGAAGGAAACAAACCCCTCTGTAAAAAATGTGTTGCAGGTTTAGTAAGTCACATATTTAAAGATGAGAACAACATTTTGACTGTCAAAAGCTTCCTTTATCTGTGGTTTGTACAAGTCCTTAGTGGTACTTGATGGTGGTTGTTGTCAGTAGACAACCGACTTCCTTGGGCACATTGCTGCTGTGAATGACTCTTTATTTATATTCCAAAATTGATTTGGTTGAAGTCTGTGCTGACTTCTCAGGAAGTGGTTTCCTTGGAGCAGAGTGGTGGTATGTTGCTTTGGGATGTTGTAGAACACTGTTGCTGAGCTTCATTTCAAAAGAAAAGTTGTTTAATCCTTCTGTGAGGTTAGTTAAGGTAAAGTTGGAAAATTCAACTAATTCGGTTTCTGTTTGGCTGGCCTAAGGGAACCGAAGCATGGCGATAGCTGCTTTTTGTGTAATAGTGTAATACTTTGGAGGAGAGAAGTTGTAGGTTGTAGAGGATAAGGCAAAAAGTAGAACTGTTGATTTTTCATGTTACTGTATTAACGCTTTGCAGAGTCATCCTGCTAGGCTTCAACAGCTCAAGAGTGGTCCTCGTATGTTTATTTCACTGTGAATGCTTGTCTTTGTAATTTGGAGTGATAAAATTAATTGCTATGCTGAAAGTTTTTGCTAATACAATTGAGATCATGCTGTCTGTATTTACTTTTTCTAAGAACTTAAGAAGATTATAATTCCCTCCAGTGGCTATGCATCAAGGAGAACAACTTGGAAAGCAGTGTGTTCCACATCAGGCAGGAGCTGCCTATTTTATATCTAGCTTTGTATTTCAGGGGGTTTTGTCTTCATCATCGTGCCTGGTGAAAACTACTTCATTATTGCGTAAAGGACCAAAGGACAAGTTTAATTTTTTTGCCTGAGTTCCTTAAGAGACATGAAGGCAAACTTTTCGCTTCAGTGGACTTGCATAATACAGAACATCGGTGTATAATGTGCTCCCTCTAGCTTAGAGTGCCGTGAGTTTTTAGCAGTTTTTGGCTACATTTAAGCCTTAGTTTAACAGAAACTATAGGTGTGCAAATAATGTTAGAGGAAGGAGCTATTTGCACATGTGGCTTCTGTGAGTTACTGTGAGAAAAAGGATAATATTTCAGGGTTTGTGACCTTGTACCTGCAGTTACTGGCCTGCCTTACCAGTAGAAAATGCAATGTAGCTTATCCATCAGTGGGAGGGCAGCTGGCCTAGCACAGAGCCTCGCTGTGGTTTGCTGCTTTGTACAGCTCCTGCATGCGCGCACCCAAACAACTTTGAACCTTTACAACTTTTATATCTGTAATAATCCTCCCAGGAATCACGGTGGGCTGGAGAAGCGTTGCAGTGTTAGGTGGTTTTAGAATTCAGCATTTTTCTTGTCTGGTCTTGCTCTAAATCCTGATGAACTCCAGTAATAGATGTTAGCCAAACTGACTCAGCTAGGGTTGCTTCTGCCTTTTTATATTGACTAAAAGTGCAGTTCCTTCTGGTATTTAGCTTGCTTACCCTCAGTGCTCGACAGTTAATTGTCTGAGTATCTGTGAACTGCCATATAGCTCTGTCTCTTCTAAGACTTGTGTTGTCCTTCCTTTCCTTCCTTCCCCTCCCCCAAATCTATTCTAATCCTAATTCCCTCTGACATGAACACCTCCCAGGAAGAATGACAGAATACAGTCTCAAACGGCAAGTGACCAATACAATCACTGGATGATATCAAAAAGGAAACAAATCCCCTTGAGCTTGTTGAACAACAGTATTTGCTCTGGATATGGCTTCAGTTTTGAGGGATTTTTGTATTTATCCCTAAATTTTTCCTAGTGATTTATATTTGCATGCAGATATAGAAGAGGAACAAGTATTAAAAACAAAACCAAACAAAACTTCTAAAGTTCAGTTTGAGGTTCTCTGAAATGTCTAAATGTTTGGTCTGGTACAAGGACCTAGGACCCAGAAGCTGTTGCTGTAAGCTTTGGGGTTTTATTGGTTTGTTCTTTACATGGGTAATTCTTGCCCTTGTCGCCAGAAGCAACATGAATTGTTTTTTGTGGTTAGTGACGATAGTCAAAGCTGAGCTGCATGGAGTTTGCCCAGACCTTGTGACAGGAGGACCTTTCTTCCATCATTCCAGCTGCTGCTTTGACAGCTGGTCCATACAGGTGTAAGAGGGCTTTATTTTTCAAGAGCTGGGGCTGGGCTAGCCTGAAATAGATACAGACAAGAGTGTCTAGCAGTGGGCTTGGGACTATTGACATGCCACTAGAGTGGTGCAGCTGGTCACTTTGGAATTGCTATGGTGACCTATTTTCTTCTTACTCCCTGTTTTCCAGAAAATGGGAGAAGACTCATGGCCTGGACCTTTTTCTCCCCTCTCTTCTTTGATTTTTTTTTTTTAATAGAAGTTAGATGAGATGATCCTGATAATAAAACAAGCTTTGTGTGTTTTGTCAGCTAACTATTGGAAGGCTGCTTCAAAATTCAGTAACTGATACTTGGAGAATATTTGCAATTTTCAGGTTGTATGTTAAAGCGGTTTGTCAGTGGCAGTTGCCAACATTATTTTTTGTCTTAGGTAGCAATTCTTTCTTTTTAAGGTTTGTTTCCACTTATCTTCAGTGTGTTTCTAGAGAGTAATAGTTTAATTTTGCTAAACCAGATAAACCAGACTCTTTATTTTTTGGGTGAGATTTCTTGTTCACCTTATCATACTAAAATGCTGTCATTGCCTTCTTCATATATTAATTAGTCATTTTAGCATGCATTGGCCAGACTTCTATAAAGTATTCTAGGGAAGGTTTTAGTGGGACCTTATAAAGGTTTTTTAATACTCTGGTGTGTGTATCTTGCTGGTAAACCTTAGGGATCCCGTTTTCCTTCCGTAGTCCTCTCAAGGTTTCTCTTTGTCTTCATAAACTGCGACTCTTAACAAAAAATATTACTGCTCAAGTATGTTATGTTAAGGGGGAAGAGCAGCTGTAGGTTAAATGCAGCTTTAGTGAGTATCACTTTTGCCAGCAGTTCTTGGGCCTGCTATAGTTTGGGTTCCAGTGGGCATGATGCTAGTCATATTTGTGCAGAGAGTATTCAAGGAGCTCAAAGATACCCCAGCAGCGTGCAATAAGCAAGGGAGAAGAGCACAGAGTAATAAAACTGTGTGTGCTGAAAAGATCCTTGTGAGGGTAACACCTGCCTGGCAATATGCAATCCCATTTACTTAGCCTTTCACAGGCTTCCTGCTGTTGAACTTTCACTGCCGGGTTTTTGTAGCAGTCACAAGGACAATAATTGTGTAGGTTTTGCCAGCCCTATGCAGTTAAGCTTGTTTATTTGAAGTAACTGAATATAATGTTGGATATGTTTATGAAGTAAGACCTGGAGAGAGCATAAAAACTACAAATGGAGATAGTTTTTTTTTTTTTTGTACTTGATCCGGAAGATAAGGCTCTAGTAATTCAATGTGGGAGACTGTTAAAAGAGAATAAAAGAAGCATAATTAATTTTTTTAGAACTGAAGAAATATTTATACCATAAGGCTTGGGAATGTTATAAAATGAGACCTCAGGAATTTGCATTTCAAGTTGATATTTCAAAGAGTGGCTTTATTTCTCCACTGGTGTTGTACAGTTTTGCAAAATTACGAAGCATCTTCTTTTGTAAGTGCCATGTCCTAAAGAGGACTTGGAACTAACAGCAGACCTGGACAAAGGCTGATACTCTTTAGGGGCATTAGCATGGAAGATAGTTGAAGTGTTCCTAGTAATTTTTATCTGTCTTCCATGAGAATAGTCCTTATCAACAGCACTTCTGCTCTTGTACTAAATCAGAAAGAACTGCTGGGGTTGTGCCCGTGGCAGCTGGACATTTTGACATTGACGTAATTTTCATTATTTTTAATAGAACTAATCTAATCTGCCAGTAGTGCTGATTATGTTTAAAAAAAAAATCCTGTAAGCAAAAATACTGAGATTTCTACCTCTGTAGACATGATCTAAAACCAGGGTCATCTGAAAAGCTGAAGAATTACTGCCCTGCGTGCTGTGACTGCTGACTGGCAGTTTATTCCCTGGGATAGGGTGATGAGTAGTCGCTGGTCCCATGGTGGCTGTTGGAGTGACTTGGGGGGCATCTGGATGCCCCATATCAGCTCATAAAGAGAAAGGAGTTGCAGATGACTGCTCTTATTCTTGACAGGAGAAGCAGTATGTGGAGGTCTCCCTGACATCTTCACTTTGATATAGCAAACCTGTTATTCTGTTTCTTGATGCCGAAATCATGGAGATCTTGCCCCATTCCCTCTGTTTCTTCAGTTTAGACCTTAACACTGCCACCTCTTTTATATGTTGCATATAAAATTGGGGATCAGAGATGTTTCTTCAGATAGAGTTGATACACGTGTTTGTGTATATTTATATGTATTTACATGCACCTACCTGCAGAATTGATAGTTGAATAGCTGGGGAGGGTGAGAGTGATGGATAGCAAGTGTGGGAACAGAAAGGCAGGGTAAATAGAAGCACAAAATAAATAGAACAAGCTTTTGGTGCAGGAAACTGAGAGCTTTTATCTATACATTTCTTTAACACTTTTGTATAGTTTTGGGTCTTTGCTGTATTAGGGGAAAGAATGAATCTTATTTAAAAGCATTTAAGAACACTTCTCTTCCTGTAAGTCATGATCATGCTATGATATTATAGCCTGTAATTCAAAATCTGTAAACAAACCATCAGTTAGGCACAGATTATACTTGTATTTTTTGTGGTGCTGAGGTAGATTGTGTGCAACTGATTCGATCCAGTTTGAAGCCCACCCTTGTATCTCCTGTGAGGATATCTAAAGAAGGTACTGCATAGTGTATTCCACGTTAAGCTGTAGTGCAAGTTGTTGTTCTCTTGTCTTGCCTTTTTAAAGTAAGAATAAATAGTTCTGTTTTCAAGTATTTCCTAGTTTCCATAATTTGAAAGTAGCTTTTATTGCATGTTCGCTTCAAACCATATCTAGTATATAAAACTCTTGCATATAACTTATATAGTTTAAAGGCATAAAATCTTTGTGACTCTGGTTCAGTGATACAGATGTTCCAAGTTTAAGAACTGGCATACGTTAGAGACACGAGACATTCTGAATTTAGCAGGTGGCTGTTTGAAAACTACTATGTGATTATTACAGGAAGACTAGAATGCATAGGAGAGAAAGAAATCACTAGGGCTTTAATAATGTTTTGTCCCTAGAAACAGGAATAATTCAGCTACTTTAATGTTTATCTTATTGTTATGCTAGAGAATGCAGACTGGCCTCATTTGAGCTTTTTTTAAAGTGAAATGTAGGGTTCATATCTTACCCTGTGTAAATACAGACTCTGTCAACTCTTCAGGTTAAATGCTATTTAAGAAAAAGAATGGATTGAGATGGTCTGCAAGTACAACAAGTCCCCATTCTTATCCTTGTAGTTCAAAAGCAATTAGCACTATTGCTTTTTATGCAGTATTTGTATTCTATTTCCAGAGGCCAGAGATAATTGCACTAGATTGGAATATATCAATTGAAATGTTTTTCTGCAACTGCTTGAGTAGCTAAGAAATCTGCTAACTTATGTTATACTTGCTATGTTATACATTATTGATGTTCTACTTCATTGTTGTCTGGTCAGCATATTTGAAGAACTACTGGTGTTTTATATATAGGACCTGAGTTTAATCTCTATTGAAGATGCTTTGAGGGGAGGAAGTGGGGAAAGCAGCTTCCTGCTTTGTTCAAGGGGAGAAAAGTGGTGTGGCTTTTTTTGGTGTGGGCGGGGCAGTGGGGAGGTGTTATTTATTTATTTAATTCATATACACCTTGGTACTGAGTGTGCATAAAGTTAATGTTGGTTCCCCCTAATGCTATATCATAACTAAGAGAAATTGCCAGATTTTTCTTTGTATGGCTGTAGTAACAGAACTGGTCAGTGTTTTATATTTTTTGGCACTTTTTAAAAAAGAGAATGTATTTTGAGCCTTAACAGGCTGTTAAGGGAAGAAATGTTCTACATTAGATGTTGATTTTTTTATCATTCATTAATTTCAAGTGCTTGAACCCTGCTAGATGCTGATCTCCAAAAGCTGATTGAATAAAAAGGGATTGTTGGTTTTGGTTTGAGATACTTTCAAAAATAGGAAATTTCCAAAAACAGATTGAAGGTGTGATATAAGGTCCTGTTCTTTAGATCTAATTTATTTAGTTTAATGCTTATAGGCTTATTTGTAGTTTATCTGTGCTTGCAATTTATTTTGTAAAAAGGGAAAAAAGGCGTTTAGTTTCTAAAGCCATTTAGCGTTTTTTGCGTTTTCTCAGTTGTTGCTATAGTGGTGGTGGTGCAGAGGTCAGAGTTTAAAGCTTCTTGCCTACCCTGCAGCCTCCTGGAAGTTCTCACTTTTCCTGGGGCTGAAACTTTGTTAATATAGATGATGGTGAGCAGTGGTGTTCAGATGAAGGCAAGCACTCCAGACGCACTGTTGTGTTTGACTGTTGCAGGCAGCAGTGCATCTGAGGAAGAGATGATGGTTGTTGATCTTGATCAGGGTCTGTGTTTTCCCTTCTTAGTGCACATGAAATAAGGCACACAGGTGATGATAAATTCTAGGGCACATAACTACATACTACACAGACTTAGTTTTAGCTGTTTTCCTGGTGGAAGCAACATTTCTTTAAGGTAGTCTGAACATCTGGATTGCCTACAACCTTTGATACTAAGAGGAAAGAACTGTATTTTCTTGATCCTCTGCAGATCGCTTGCAGATTGAATACTCTTATTTTGCAATTTCTTGAAAAGCAGCACAGAAATACTTTCTCTCAGAGTGCTAGTCCAAATTTATAGTTCGTGTAATAGAAGATAGCTAAGGTTGCTTTTGGGGGCGCCCAAGATACTTGGTTCTGTACCACAGCTGAGAAAACACTCCTCTAAATCAACAATTAGAAAATAGCAGGGGTGTAAAGGAGCAATGGGAGGGCATTGGCACCGCAGGACAGTGTAACTGCATCACCGGTTTCTGAAGGCAGTAGGTTCCTTGTCTTGTGGCACTCGTAAAGGCAATTTTTCTGAGGAGAGTAATCTGAGAAACTGAAAAGGTCTTAGACCTAGATGGAAATATCCATTCTACTGTGGTAAAAACACAGTCTGAGTTTTGGCATACTCCTAATACTTTGAAATGAGATTCCAAAAAGTTATAGTATAAGATTCAAAGAATAGGCAGGATTTGTGGCCCTGGCCCAGTGGATATGATTTGGGATTCACTTACTTAGTCCCTTTTCATGATAACTAAGGAAAAGAGAATAACCCATTTTTAAATTTGAGTTATCATGGTCAAATGATTAGACATTTAGTACCAAGCCCTCCTCTGAAGTTTATCTTGCAAATCCTTCTTCACTACAAATGGAAGTGTTTTCAATTGAACTTTGTAAATGGAGAGCTGTTTGTAATTCTTGGGAGAAGAGAGTGCTGAAGTAAAACACATGTAGTTCTCAGGTGCAGGTGGTTGGCTATGTTCCAAAGTTTCGTTATGACAGAATAACCAGTTTTTTTTTCTTTTCCCATGAATCCTCTTAGGCAATCTTGATATGCCTTGTGAATGTTACCTCATTTCCATATCAGTTATGTAAAAGCTGAACCTACATTAATTTTGTGCCAATGATCTATGCATCTTCCAGTTGAAATATTTGTATTTAATGCAATTCTCCCTGCCCAAGTCCCCTGAAGGCTTGGTTTTTGCATTAGTGACCTCATGTCTCTCCTGTTTACGACTTTTGTGGTTCCTCACAGTTAACTGATCAGCAGCCACACAGCCTCACTGGCTGTGTGGATTATGGAGTGGAAATAAAACTGTTTTTCAGTGAGGAAATGGTTGGTGAAATTGGGAGGATATTGCATGACTACTGTGTTCTTGACAGCATTTAGTAACACTCAGTTCATCATGTACCATTTTTAATTTGTGGTGGTGATTATTGTTATATATTATCAATATACTTTAAACTTTTTCAAGAAGCAGAAGAACCAAGTTGTTACTAAAACTCTTCTGTTGATACACAGTGTGCCAAGCTTCAGTAAGGAAATGGAGTAGATTTGGGTATAAAGAGCCTGGGAAACTTCATTCCCCCTTTTTATTCTTATGACATCCAATTTTATGAGGTAGTTAGCTTAAGTGGCTTCCATAAAATTCAGGTGCTCTCAAGCTCTTCTTCTTGCTATTTCTGATGTCAGTCACCAGTATCACTTATGTGGGAGGACAGCAAGCCCTAAGCTCAGTATAGTCTAGTAGTGCAGGCTATTGCTGAGGAAGAGGTTGGGAGAACAAGGGAACTGGTCAGCCACTGGAAATCTTTCTGCCCTCTGGTATCATTTCCCAGCACTGCAGTGGAAAAAATGCGTAATTAGTTGGTAACAGGGAAGTCTTGTATATAGTCAATGTGTTGTATAATGAATCCAGTTTATAGTTACAATGTTTTCTTCCTTCTACCCCCTGTATGAGGGGTGGTGTAAGTTGATAGAGGACACAAGGGGTGGTGTGTTATCTTAGGAGTGCTTGTGACAGCAAGTTACTTAGCTCTAGAAAATGCTGAAGTTACAGGTCAGCCACAGGTTCAGGTGACCATAGTGCCACTGTAAATGTTTGCCCCTAAACTTCAAACTTTTTGTTGTAATTTTTAAAAAGATGTCTTAAAAACTGATATAGTTCATCTCTGCCTTTATTCTACCTGTGCAAAGGCAAACAGTGTATTGAAGCCTGGTTAGGGTTTGTTGCATGGAAACACCAACCACTTCTAGCAGTTGGCTAAAACTATTAGTATTTCTTTCTTTTGAAGTATCATCTTATTAAATCTTTTTGGGCAGTAGTTATAAAGAAGACCCTAATTTAGTGTGTTGTATGTATCTTAAATGAATGTGCTGATACTTTGATTTCCTGCAACATTAGTATTAATCCCCATCCCTGAAATTTTTGGAAGTGATCTGCTGTACCACTTCTCCTACACCTAGCATTGGCAAGAAAGTGTGCTGAATTGGAGCATCTTAGTTGCTGCTCAGAAGGTAAGGTTGAGTTCCATATAGCATAGTAGCCAACATTGTAACAGCTACTCTGTGAATATAATACAACAGCTTGAAAATAATGCTCTTTAAACATGCCCCCCCCCCCGTTATGTAATAAAAAGTTACATGTGCTGTTACTTGATTGGGTTTGAGGTTGGCTAGATTTTTAGTTACGTTTTCCACTTCAGGTTGTTAGAGGAGTTCTCAATTCTTTAAGATGTAAAAACTTAGAGGTAGCATGAGTTTTCTCTCAACTAGTTTTTGAGCCTTATGATAGCAAACCTCTTGTACTTTCAGCTTTATTATGTTTCTCTTTTTCATGTTCTGCTTCTTAACTTTTCATCTTCTGTAGGGGTGAACCCCAAACATTGAAACTGCACCTGTGTGATACCTTTGACTTCAAATCTGATAAAGTATAGTTACATTTTAACTTGTCTGCTGCAGTTAGGAAATGAAGCCCGATGAACCAACAATATGCTGTAGCTACTGTAAGCTTCACTGGCATCTGTTGGAGACTTTTGACCTTTTTGCTACCTTTACTGATACTTGCTTTTTTTTGTGGTAGTCAGAGTTAATCTGATCAGATTGATTCTGTAGAAAACCTCCTGTTGTATTCAAATACAACTGTAGTTCTCTTTGAAGCTCTGGGCAGGAGCTAATTCATTAAATATAAAATTCAGTTTATTATTCTGAAATTAATTATTGCTCAGTGTGTACCAAAAAACTTGAGTACATTGCATGGGTTTTCCCACCCTCTGGGCTCTTTCCAAACAGTCTGCCAGCTGAACTGACAGTACCTTCCTAAACCTTGGACAGTCAAGTCAGTTTTCAGCTTATCTTTATTTCCTTCCTTAAGCAGCTGGGCTACTGGGTGGTGGTGTGGTGGGAGGGGGAGACTGAATCCGGTGTGGTAAAGAAGGAAGATGTGTTTGCTCTGAAGGCCTCTAAATAGAATGGATTATGTACCTGTGAATGTATGTTTTGCTTGAGATAGTGAGCTAAAATGTCAGCATTCGAGGCATCAGTGCCAGGGTGGATTTCTGTCTGGGTATTCTTTCAATTTTATGGAGCATAATGAGGCATGGGTTTGATTTTGTTGAAGTGCTGTTTACAGTGACTGTATTTGGGGAGGAGTTAAAGGACAGCTGACCCACTCTCTTTCAAACTGGGGTGAATGTAAAGTTTGGCATGAATTGATTTAAGCTATTGCTTACCTTTAATTAAAAAAGTGGAGCAAAAAGAAGAGAAAAAAGTGAATAATACAGTTTATTGATGTAGGTAGGATGAAAGGTCATCTATTTCTGCCATGCAGAAAACAATGGTAACTTACCCTAATTGTCTGAAGAGGTAGAAGTGATGTTGATTTGATGCACTGTATTGTCAAATGCACAAACTAAGAAGAACAGCTGACATTTTTATTAAAGAGTTGCAAAATTTAACAGGTGAAATTCACAGTCAGAATTTTGTCTGTCTTTAAATGCTTCCCTTTGTAACTGGTCAAGTCTTTAGAAAACCTAACTTGCTTTTCCAAGGAATTATGTAATATTTTCCCAATTTAAATATGAACATCAGCTTGCCTCTTGCTTGCATAAGTTTATCTAATTCTCTTGCTTGTCTCACAGTCCCACTTCTAAGCTTTGTTTTACATCTTAGAATCTTCAGGATGTGGCTTTTTACTTCTCAATTGCACTTATGTGGGTCTCTCTTTTGTATTTTTGGAAACACTAATTAAGAAGTGGAACAAATTGTACATAAAAGAATTGATGATGATTGAATAGTTCACACATCCTTAAAGGAAACTACTACATTTGTGCTGCATCAGAGCACTGAAAATCATGTTGATATACAGGGTTTTTTACGTACCTGGAATTTTTCAAGCTATGAATTTTGAAAAGAAGAAAAAAATTTCCCCATATAAATTAGATGTTCTGGAGTGGTGGATTGCTACTGCATGATGAGACTTGAGTTGTTAAAAGCAGTTGAAAGTGCTTGATCTGCCTTCAGGGTGAAATTAAAAATACTAAAGTGCTTTTACTGTAGTTTGGCACTATAGAAGAACAAAAACAAACTGCTGCTTAGGCAAGTTGTGGCAAGTATATCAGTTGCATACAAACTTCTGTTGTGAAGGAATCTCCAGAAGTTCTCAAGGCTTTGTTAGGAAGACCCAGCTGAAGTATTGTTTGTTTCTTTTTCTGACCACATCCTCCTGCTAACTGAGCAGAGGAAAAAAAAGACCCAAAAATCAGAAAAGAAATAAATGAAAGGACTAATATGAAAAAATTGATTCAGAATTACTTGCATTTTAGAGTGGTTATATATGATTAATAAAAATATGTTTGTAACTGAAGTGCAATTAAAACCCTTCATAAGAATGGATGCATGCAGAATATGCTGAGCGTGGGAAACCAGATGTTATTTTGGTATCAGTTTTAATTTTTCTCTTTCATGGGGAAAAAAATCGTTAAGAATCATTAGCTTCTGAGCAGAACAGCAATTTTGAAGACACATGTAACAGATTTTTATAGTTTTTAACTTTTCAGTGATAAATTCAGAATTCTAAAGGATTGGGAAATTGTCGACATCTCTGTTAAGTGTCTAAGGTTTGATTGATTTTTCTCATTTCTTTTTCAGAGTTCTGTGCTTCATTTGTCTGTACTGTGTTTGGAGATCTTTCTCCAGTTTTTGGCTACGTACCAGCCGACTCAAAGCTGTTTACATCTTTGTCTACTCTTACATCTCGAAGCACAACGTTGAACTCGGGGGAAAATGTCTTGATGGATTGATCCTGATTGTGACATGCTAACAGTCCTCGTCAGTGGTTAACAATGGCTTCTAAGTGGTAAGGTCTTTCTTGCAGTACTGTCATAAATAGACTTTCATGTATCTTTTTCCATTTTTGCTTGTCTATATTGTACTGTTAACACACTTTGAGCTGCTACTGCACGTATCAATTATCTGACTAGAAGACTGTCTGTACTGTGTTAAATCCAGTAAGAGCATTTGATTTAATACAGTGTAGTAACTGATCATGGTCAAAAGTGAATGTGTAAGGAAGAGGTCAGGAGCAGGGCAAATAGACTCCTAGTCATCTGCAGCTTGGGGACGTCTGAAGCCAGATGCAGTCTCTGTGCATTTAGTAATTCTCGAATTGTAGTATTTATTTTGTGCAATTTCTGTATGCTCAACAGTTCTCAAGTTTTCTTTCATGAAGGTCAGTGCTCCGTGCAAATCGGAGTTGGTGGGAACAGAGCCCTCGCTCCTTTGGGATTTGCACGCTGGCGTCTCCGCTCTGCCCCCTTGTGGCTGAAGCCGGGTACTGCAGTGCATTGGCAGAGGCGGTCATGGGCTCGTGGAAGGGTTTGGGTTGGAAGGGACCTCTAGTTCCTTAGTCAGTGTTCTAATTCCTAAGTCAGTGCCTTATCGACGCTCTTTTCTTTGCTGCTTTTCATGTAAGGATTTTACCAGTAGGAAATAGATAGGCATTGATGTCAACTAAAGGGCAACTATTGTCACTAAAGCACTTCTGAGCTGAAATGAGTATGGATAGATCCAACCAACATTTAAACTGTCCTTCAAAAGGAATATAACACACTGCTTTTCTATAGTCAAGTAGTAGAACTGATAGACCATGCTTTCTTTTGGCCTTTGGGAACAGAGAGTACAGTGGTGTGACAGGACAAAAATATTGAAGTGCTGTTGTTGATATGCTATTTGCTATGTGGACTTCTGTATTCAAGACATTTTTATTAGTTATATATTCTATAGTACTTTATAGAATGTAATAGAATATTTTGTGTTCTATTATTAACTAATTGTCAGTAATAATTAGAATATTATATGTTCTATAATATTTTCTCATAGCTCTCTCTTTCCTTTATTTGTTCTATATATTCTATAGAGGAGAATTATACAATAAAATAGATTTTAAATGCATGATAAGAGCTGCCATTGGAACATCTCCAGTGTATCACATACCCATGTTTGCTTCTGTTACTGATTTTCATTTCTAGTTATATAACATGCTGGCTTGCTTAACTGTCTTTGTTAGAATTTTATACCATAATTATTTTTGTTTGATGTATTCTCTCTCAAAGTTTAATAAATTTGTTGCTGCACAAGTTTACCTTGAACACCATATCTTGCTATTGCTCGAGGAAGGCAAATACATCTTTGAACATTAGAGTACGAACTCCAAATCAGTGTTTTTAAATGAAACAGAAAAATGGAGGCAGAGGGTTTGAGAGCATTAGTATAACTTTTTACTGTAAGTTTTTGTTCTGTGGATGCCTATGCTTTGGACAACTTCAGTTTTGCCTGTTTTAAAAGTTTTTAGTGCTTATGTATGTTTCTACATTCTATATGTTTATATAGAAAATGTGTTCCAATTACGCACATCAAATGTTCATGTTTGAGTCATGTAGTTTTTCCTCATTGGGAACAAGGCTATCCAGTGCTGATCTAGTTTTTGGACTACTTCTCAGTAATTATTGTTCTTTTTATACTTGCTGCCAGATGTTTAAAAAGCAATCAGGTAGTAGGTTTAAAACAAATATTCTTAGCCCTGGGTCTACAGCGTTTTGTATCTATTGTCTTCTGTATTAAAAACCTACTGTGTTTTGTATAGGCAATAAACACATTGTGTTTGGTGTTTTATTTTTTTGTTTTTCACTTTAGTAAGAAGTTCTCTTTCAGGGTCTGTTTTCCTGTTGGAGAATGCAGAGAGTTTTATTCCAAGTGCTTTTCTTTAAAAATATGTGTGATGAAGAAAAATAATATATAGATGGAAAAATGTGCCAGCTGCCATTCTTTGGTGTTACTAATTTACTCCCTGGAAATCAGTTCCCTGATCAGCCTTGGTGCTCAGGGCTTTATCCAGTCAGGTCTTGAAAAGCTCACATGACTTCTCTGTAAAATTGTCTGGAGCACCAGTTATGCTGAAAAGCCTATTTCTGTAAATGCAATTCCTGAACACTAGTCAAAATAATTAATATGCCTGTTAGTACTTGACAAGCATTTTTGAAAGTATAGCACCTAAGTTTGGTTAATTTCTTTTCCAGCATAATTAATAAAGGACCATCATGAGGAGAAAAGTGTGGTGGTTTCTTTTCATGTATTTTATTTTTAAAAAGATTCTTATTCTTTCTTTTCTTTTTTCTTCTCCTTAAATAAACATTTAGGATTAAAGCAGTACTTGGTACTCATTACCCTGTTCAGGAGTTTCATTAGTTATGTATCTATAAATTCTAAAGTGGATATTGGAAAAATAAACAGAAAATTCAAGTTCTTTTTTTATCACAAAGTTTCTATTAAGATATAGCTCAGTGGGCCTCACTGACTTTTAATATGGCTTTTTGTGGGCTTTCCCCCCTGCCTCCTGCTTCATTTGAATGTTTGTTCTCACTCTGATGCCTGACTAGAGAGGTATGTTTCTGCTGAAGAGCTTTGCAGACCCTACCTAATTGTAGTGACAAATGGCTTGCAGAATGCCTCACACTCAATGCCTCATGTTGTTCAAATAACGTGGAACACCTGAGGCACATCTACCAAACAAACCCCAGAAAATGGAAATGCTAATAGAAGAAGAGCTGCTTAATCTGTGAAGTGGGAAAGTTTCTGTCAGACTAGAGGGGAAAAGAACTGTTGAACCTGTCTGGTAGGATTTACCTTCCTCAGGATTCTGGGGACTTTGTGCTTTGTTTTTGTTTGTTTGGGTTTTCTTTTTAGGCAGCATTCAACGTTCATAAATTTTCTGTTTTCAACATTTTGTAAAGCTTTTTCATTTTCTGGCCTGAAGAACAGCTATGTATCTTGATAATGAACGATGAATTTTAGTTTGATTGATTTTTCTTTTGACCACATTTTTAAAAATGTATTTTAATATATTTAAAATGCTTGCATATTGAGCATAATATACAAGGCACTACATTTAGCTGTTTTTTAACACCTAAAATGAAATACATTTAGCCTTCAAAGAGGCTAGACCTGTAGTGAATTTCTTTTAGAAGTCTCATTACACATCAGCAGGAAGATGGTGGTGAAGAACTCTGTATGCTAACTAATTTTGCTCTTGCTTAATATTGTAGTATTACAGTCCTTTAAAAATATATTCATATATACACACAAATGTAGAGCTATCTGTATCAATACATATCTTCAAATCTTATTTTTAATGTTTTTTTTTAGTCAGACAGCTGTTATATATTGGTTGTGGAGATGCTGCTGCTCTCCATTTGCAGCCAGTGACTGTTTGCTTGAAAGCAATTTACTTGGAGAGATGCTTAATTTAAAAGTAACAGTAACTTCTACATTAAGGTGTAGGGTAACTGCACAAGTTACAGTAAAGACTTTGTGTTACAGTTTGAATTTATGATATATAATGGAATGGAAACCAGAAGTCTTGAGGAAACTGGAAGATGCTTATTCCTCAGCTAGTACTTAATGAAAACACTGTATGTCTTTAAACAAAACAAATATGTCAAGGTAAGACAATGATAGGTGGTTTTTTTCAGAGGTTTGGGTAAAATACAAGTGATGCAGCTACTTCTGATATCTCCTATGCAGCTGCAGAGCTTTCCTGTGGAAACTCTGAGTTCCACTTCTTGTGCCCCTGCCCATCAGGGCTTAATACATCTTGCCTTGTTTGGCCCAGGGCAGTTTCCATGTACAGGTCATGAAGTTCTTGTCTCTGCTATCCTTAGCTCCTCCTCAGTAATGCTCTGGCTCAAAAATGCCTAATGAAGTGAAGCAAGCCTCACTTCTGATGCAGAACTGTTGTTTTGATTTGAGCCACTCCTGAAAGAATATAAGGATTCAGTCTAAAACGTACAGCAGAGTTAAGCAAGAAATAACAGGGTTGTGCAAGGAAAGCAGCCTTCTCCCTTTCAGGTGTACTTAGCTCCTACTCTTAATTTTAACCACATTTCATTGGCTCTTCTGTGTGAGTGATGAAAGCTAGCATGAACAAAATGACAGTCTTGACACCTCTTTTACATTTCCTTAAGGAGGAAGTAATTCCGGTCTTTGAAAACTCTTGGAAAAGAATCTTCTGTCTTTCACTATTACAATTACTAGTATTTTATTATTAAAAGTCACAAGTGAAGAAAGGAGTCAGGTCTTCTTTAGTCTTTCTGTTCTCATCTGATAACTGGAACATCATCTTTTTTTCTTTAAATAAAGGAATTCTTGCCTTCCTTGGTGATCGCATTCAGCCAGGTCCTTAAATTTCAGTGGTTTACTCTCTGCTCTTCAAAGGCAGTTTGTTTTTTTCCTTCTTGCTTCTAACAGGAACAGGCTTAACCTCTCCTTCAGGTAGGTGTAATATAGCAATTCTCTTCCATAATAAGGAATTCTTTCATAAATCTTTTACAATACATGCTAATCTCGTGTATGTTTCTTCTGGCATTAGAAATTAGAATAATCCTTTTAATCTGATGATATGTGTGAGTTAAAAGTATGTCACCACTCTTTTGTCTTAATCTGTACTTTACTACTTATCACTCATAATATGTTTGTCTGTTCCATAGATCCACCTTAATGTATGATACTTGATAGAACTATTAATACATGGAAGTGCCCTTTGAGCTTTTCTGTTGCCCCCAGGTGATTGCCAGAATGCCTGAGCAGAGGAGCTTGTGTGTAGGAACAGTAACTTTGCCTTGACTGCTGTTTTTTAAGCAAAGTCTGTTCACTCACCTTCTGAAGCTGCAAAGTTAGTGTGCTGTGTATTCCTTCTGGTTTTTAAATTTTATTTGTTTATGGTGATCTTGTTTACCTCTCTGCAATTTTATAAGCTTTACTGTGATAATATGACTATATTTAGCAAGCAAATCTGCATGGTTGTGCATAAGTACATAAATGTTCCATCTAGGGTAAAAATTGATGTTTTCTCTTGGGTGGCTCAACAATTTTTTGGTTTGGTTCCTTCATCTTTCTATGTGTTTGTTTACTTGGCGACTTTGATATGCTGAGAATTAGTTATTCTAGCAGTGCTTTTAGCAGCTGTGTTTAGCTATTTGCTAATAATCAAAAATCGTTTGGTTTCAAACTTAGGGGTCTTTTTCTCCCCTTCTTACTAGAAACATTTTTGAGCTTTAATTTAGTACCTTAGTTGGACCCCTGTTTCATCCAAGTATGTTGTAGCTTTCCAAACAGGAAATTAGATTTCATGTAACATCTAACAGTGAAAGTTAAAATTTCCTCTTCTGTGCTCAAAGCCCTGAAGCCAAAACCTCACCAAACCTAAACTACATCCATTCTCTTTCCTTTTTAGAAATTCTGAAAGTGCAAATTCTCCACCTCCTTTCTTGTTTTATGTTAAACATGAATATTTTGTAAATGTTTATGTATTTAAAGCAACAATACTGTGGTGCCCATAGGCCCATGTGGAATTCTACTGGGAGCATCCTCTACAGTATCTGGTGTTTTGGTTGCTACTGATTTTTTTTTTTTTCCTCTTCCTTAATCAGGGGACAATTGTATGTTAATTAGAAAACAAACCAAAATCCACCAAAAAACTTCCCCCTTTGTTCAGTGGAAACAGTATCTCTAAGCATGCTATGCTTGCTACAGAAAAAAACTTTACTCTCTTTGAGGGATATGAAATTTACATGGAAGAATTGCTTGAAATTAATAGCAGGTGATATATTACTATGGTAAATCATAATCATGTACTATCTGATAAGTTCCTTCAGTATCTAATTTTACCCCTGCCTTGAATTTAATATAATCACCGTATGTCCCCAGTAAGGGGAAGGCATCTTGTTCAGACCAGGAATGAATTTGTTTTCCTTTGATACAGGTGCCAATCTTCTATAAGCCACAAATGTTGAAGGCTTCAGCCCAGAGTACCATAGTGAAACTACATTTAGTGTAAGATTGGGGCTGTTTTCTATTCAAATCAAATTGCATAATTCTGGCAGCAGCATCTATTCTTTCTGGTTATGTTCAGATTATCAAGTGGAAATGCATTCAAGTTTCTAAGTAAAAAGAAGGGGCAAAGACATTTGTATTGCAGAAGAACTGGTGTGCTGTTGCTTTACACTGAAGGAAGTCTTTCATTTATGGTTTAAATAGGAATACTACTTTTTAAAAATCTAAACTTGGATATTTTCAATTGAGGAATCTTGTAATGCTTTAGAGATTATTATTTTTGTCTTTGACATAGAAAAGAAGGGAGAAGGTTTAAAGTTCTGTCTGTTCTGTCCCAACATATACGTGGGCAAACATACAATATCTAACTTTCTAAAAAATAATATTCTGTTAGGAAGATAGTTAAAACTATTGTATCTATCTATAGCTAAGAGCAACTTTCTGAAGTCTCATAGGACCTCTCTGAGGAATAATTTATCAACTTGATTTAGCTACCATTGTAGAAATGGTTAACAAATATCTAACTTAAGAAAATAAAGCACTTATTTCTTCTTTGACTAATTTTAATATTAATCCATAAATCTTGGTCTCTGTTGGGACATCCTTCTTTTGACACTGTGGTTTTGTTTTGAGAAAGAGATGACATGAAATTCTATATAGGAGGACTATATATTATGTGAGATTTATAAATCCATTGCTCCACAGCTAGTATAAATCCTGTAATAAATTTATTTCGCTATATATATAGTATTTCAGAGTTTTAGTAGTATGGTGTGTATAAAAGAGCCTAAACTAGTAGAGACTTGGGCTTGTCAATCCTCATGAATTTGTGGATTGGACTTGTGAATGCAGCCACCCAGGTGGGTTGGTTTTTTTTTTTTTCCAAGTAGGTTGAATATTAGTTTCTACTTTCAATTTTGCCATGTAGATTAAACTTCCTGTGGCCATGTTTCAAGAACCCAGTTTATTTTGGAAGAGAAGAGCTAAAATAGATGAGACTGGGTGAATGCTCTGTACACCAAGACAGAACCTGTATTTTATGTAGGTGTTGAGAGCTTTTTCACTGATACTGCAAATGGAGCTTATCCTATGAACTCACTAAGCATGCTTTCTTTGTGCATTTTAAACATGCCTGCCTTGTATAAAATTTTAAACAAAAAACTAAAGTAAGGTTAGGCTTGGTTAAGGGAAGCCAGGATAAGTGTTTTGTATGCAGTTTTGAGATTGGAATGAAGGTTATTTTGAACAGTGGAGTATAGATGCCCTTGCCATTTGACTTTTATGCTTTGGACATGATTTTAAAAGTTGGCCATTCAAACATGAGGAATTCTTCTACAGATGTGTACTTTTATGTAGTGCTAGAGAAACTCTTAACAGAAACAGTGACAATGGCTGTAAAAATCATCAGCTAAATAGTCCACATATTTGTTTAAGAAATACATGTTGAACCACTGTCTTGAGTAATTCTGGAAATATATGTATGTGCTTGGTCTCTGGTTATCACTTACTGTCTATGTTCTGACTGTTCTATGCATTAACAACTGGCAACTCTAGTTTTTCTGTAAAGCACTTAAAAAGCTTTTGGTAAAGGTTTTCAGGTCTCAATTCCTTAGAGATCCAATTTCATAGCAGTGTTGCCATTGTTGTTCTGGCTTACTGGCAGCTGTTCCACAGAACCTTTGGTTTTAAAATATTGCTAATTTTCATGTCCTTTATACAGAGATATCAACATCAAAGTTGTCATCATTCACTTGGATTATTTTATAAGAAAAAAAAAATCTGGCCACTTCAATTGTTATGGGATTGTGTAATGATGTCTTCTCCTGCTGTTTCTACTTGCATGGAAATGGGTATGGTTCAGGTTATGTACTGCTGCAGGTTCTTATTTGAAAAAAAAATCTGCCAGTGGGAGAAATTAATAGGTTTGGAAGATCTTGTGTGATGTATCAGGACTTGGAACAAGCAAGAGGTTAGCAACAGGAAGCCCAGATCCTTATCCTGACTGATTGTAGAAGCTGTGGGATAGACAATACCTTGATCTTCTCAGGAACTCCTAATGAGTTCAGGAAAGCATTGTATTCTTGCATGCGACCTCAAGATAAGAACAGTTAAAACTTAATGCATAAATGGTAAAAATTTTGGGGATTTTTTATTAAACAGAATAATACTGTATTCAGTCGGTGAACATAACACTTGTTTTATGTTCAACTGCTGATGGATATATTTTGACATATATTTCTATTTTTTTTCATATTAATGCTAGATAATCAAAGTGAAACTCTGAAACCCCCCCCAAATCATTCCCAGAAATCTGCAGCCTTCGAAAGAAAAAGCCCCACAACTTCCTCCAAAAGGATCTCCAGCCTCCAATATAAAGCAAATAAATACAACCTAAGTGATTGAAAGAAAAGCGAAACTTTACCAGAAACTGACAGTTGTTTTTCTTTCATTTCTCAGGAAATAGCTAGGTATGTCTGAGAAAAGCATTGGGATAATTGAAACTATTTACATTTTTACATAAAAAAAAGCAGTAAACCAAAACTATAGAAAGGTTAAATGGCTTAATTTTAAAGTATTTTGTATGCAAAATAATAGCTACAACAAATTTGCACTGATATAAAAATAGTTTATTGCAAAATTTTAAATTGATTTGTCCCCGGTTGGATTTTTTCTGTGAAATTACATTAATTGAACTGAATCAAGGAAACCATTAATGCCAAGTAGCTTAGGAATTAACTGTAAAGTTAAGTGTAAGTTATATGAAGGATAACCTCTTAAATATATTTTAGAAGTTTGAGATAGACATGGAAAGTTACTTCCTTTAAATATGTTAGGTCCTTAGATGTGTTTAGTGCAAATTGCCAAAAGATGAGATGACTCCACAGTATGACAAATACAGTTTTCTCCCTATTGTATATGTTTTTCTAGGCTATATTCTTTGTTCAAATTTCTGCATCTAAAAGAAAAAAAGAGAGCTATGTGACACAAGTGTGTCAAGCATGGCAAAGCAAAAAGGCTTGCCAAGCAAAAAGGCCTGCCATTTAAAATAAATGCAGCATATACTGAGAAAAATGCAGGGTTTGTCTTCCCTACTCATGCAGTCTTTTGTGTGAAGTTATGAGTGTCCTACTCTTTGCCTAGCAGGTAAAACATGGATGTCCAGTACCCACTACTGTTGCCTTGGTTTTGTAAGCCTTTTGTTTTTAACCTTGGAGTCAGATTTTTTCCACACAGATTCATGTAAATAATAGCCTATGTTTACTTAACGGTATTTTCTGTTTTTCATTCCTTTTGTGATATGACAACTTTGATGAGCACCTTTCTTCTCCAGTGGGATTGAGAAGGAAGTAACATGCTCTCCAATCCCTTGTGGAGTTGGGACGTGTATAAGAATGAGATAATGTAAATAAATCCATTCCATTTTCCTCCTTTCTGCTGAACCTGGCAGGTGTAAGAGTGTCTTTATTGTGTCTCCGCAGACACACACTACCTCTCATGAGTTTAATGCAGGTGTGTTAATTTATACCTGCAGGCTGGACTGTTTGATGTGTAACTCTTCTGCTTTATTCTGCTTTCAGTTGTGTATCTCATATCTTAACCTTTTTTTTTTTTTTTTTTGGTAAGAATAGATTGCTTTCATTGGGGTGAGACAAACTATTACAAATATTATTACAAATTAATCATCTCTTCTAAGAATCAAGAAGAAACTTCCCATACTTGTATTTTTCTCCTAAATATTTGGGTGTTCCTATAGTTTTTCTATTTCCTTAACAGATTCACTCCCACATGAAACAGTGATGACAGGTTGAAATGAGGAAGTTGGTGAAAATAGTCATGTTTATTTGGTGCACATTAATCCTATGTTCGATGTGTCTTATATGATATGTTCAGTATGGGATGCATAGTGAACACCTTTAATCTCAAGGAATATTAAAGTTTCTTGAAGAGCTGTAAACAGAGATGACTTTGCATCACTTGGCCTGCTCACCCTTTCAAAAAGCAAAACTCGCACCCTTTCTATACTGCTGGGTCTTTCCTGTTGAAACTCCTTTGGTGAAGCCTCCAGTACCAGTGTCCCAGCAGGAGGGATAGTTTTGCTTTGTAGGTTTTTGTTTTGGTGGGGTGGTGGTTTTTTTTGGAACGGAATGTTGGTTGTTTTTTTGGGGTGGTTTTGGTGTGTTGTTCTGTCCAATTAAGGTCCTGTTGCTGAGAAGCTGGGAGAATGCACATTCTGTGTGCCTATAGGTGTGCCACACCATAGCAGTGTTTACCTAACGGGGAGATCCTAGAATCGTTTAGGCTGGAAAAGACCTGTAAACCACCGAGGTTTGCAGGGTGACCTTCCACTTCGCTGGCACAGGAAGGCCTCCAGCTGCGTCCTCTGCCGTGGTTGTACCACTGGCCGTATTGCCGGCATGGCTGTTGAGGAATGCGTTCCTCGCGTGTGGCTCGGGGCGCAGCTCCAGCCTGAGCCCTGCGGAGCCAGGAGCCCCAGGCAAGAGGCCGGGAACTGCTGACCCTTTGCGCAGCAAAGGGCGCGGGGACCTGTGGTGCCAGCCGGGGGACCGGACGCTCAGAGACACAGCAGGAGCTAAGGACTCAGCTGGGAGACCCCAGACTTCCCTGCGCTTTGACTGTGAGGGTATAAAAGCCCAGGGGGCCTCTCCTCGGAGACACCAGCTCAAGCTGTTATTGTGTGATTTAATTATTGCACCATGATTAAATTATTTTAAGGATCTGGACGTCTGAGACTCTGCTGTGGGAACCCTGGCATAGAACGTACAGGGAAACCTCGTCTGACTGTGAGTGTGAGGTGTGTAGCTGCGAAGGGGCCTTCGTCCCAGCTCAGGTGGCGCCAGAGTGGCTGGCACAGTGGCTCCCGGATGGGCGGACAGGGGAGTTTCCTCAACATGGCTGTATTTTGGAACACATCACATGTTACCACCGTGCCAAGCAAGCTCCCCTGAACTTGTTGCCTTCTGCGGGGGTCCGTGAAATCGGGCGCAGTTCTGCTCTTTGCTGTGCCAGGGCGGTCTGTGCGGCACCGACAGGCGCACCCGGGTTACAACCGGCCCCTTGTGAGGGCAGTGGGCCGGGCCGGGCCGGCAGCTCGGGACCAGGAGGGCGGCGGGCGCAGTGCGGCCTCAGGCCGCGGGGGGGCGCTGCGCGCAAAGGCCTCCGGGCGGGGGCGCGGGGCTCCCCGGGAGAGCCGCGTTCTGCCCTCAGCGGGCGCGCCTTGCACGGTCCCGCGGCACCGCGCTTCCCCCTGCCCTCCCACACCCCAGGATCTCTCTTGCCGTCTTACGCGTTAAATAGAAAAAAAAAAGCTTTGCCCTCTCTCCCACAGCAGGTAGGGCTGGGCTGGCGTTTCTCTGGCACGGTGGGGTAGTTCTAGAAACATTCCGTGTTATAAATCTGTAGGTTTGCAATGCACGCTTGCTCGTGAAGAGACCTGTCAAGTGATGTGTTGTTTGTGGTAGGCTGTAGGGCCTCTAGGTGGTCTTCCAAAATTGTACTTCCTAGTATCTTGTCTGGTTTATACTTGTCTTTTACTATAGTTATTGCTAATTCTAGGAATTCTCTACGCATGTGAATTCAAGTCAGTTGCAAGTCGTTCACTTGGATCTTTCTGTCATTGACTGTGTTGTGTTTTTTCAGTATTTCTCATTCTTGGGATGTTCCTCCATCAGCAGGTTCACCTGCATCAGTGGAATTCCCATGGATGGTGGCGTTCTATGCACCCCTGCCAAACAGCTTGGCTATTTGTGTCCTGAAAGGTCTAATCCAAAGAGACAGTGCTCTGAGAAGTGCTGTTACACTGATAATTCACTGTGTCTCCCACTATTATACTTATGCACGTTCCGTGATCTGCTTGTAATCCCTTCTGATGCAAAGTCCTGCTAATGTGGATTGCTGTTAGTGAGAGGTGCAGAGTTCAGACATTATCTTGCACAGCTAGTGGTATAAATGTCAAGAACTGTGGCAGGTGAAGCCTGAATGACTTCAGCAGGCACTTCAGTGCAAAATCAGTGTCATCCTTTGAGTGTAACAGAAGTGGAATATGTGTGAAAAGACATCAAAGAACTTCCTGTAATGCAAATAACAATTTTATCTGAGACCAAGTCTTCTATTATTTTTTAAAATTTATTTAGAGGTTCCAGAATAAGAAAGTGTTAAGATTTATTGAATAAGGCTTTTTGTACCCTGTTTTGGTTTTGTTTAAAGATAAATTTAGGTATAACATTTGTAAGATTTCTGATATGTTTTACACTGATAGATAATCTGTAAAATTTGCTTGGGTTGTCTAGAACCCACAGTTGTACATTGTACTGTTTAAGAAGATGGTAAGAACAAATGTTGAGGGAGGAGTGTATGTGAAATGACGTATCAAGGCAAAAATGTAAGCCTTGCATCTTGCCTTAGTTTTTTTATAAAATGCTGTTTTCATAGAATGTAATGAAGTATGGAAGTCCTGGAAGTTAACCTCCATCCATCCATATGGATATATAAACATACACTTATATATCCCAAACTGTCTTCTGTTGAAAACTTCTTGATGCTCTTTTCTTAAGAGTCGAAAGCCACCCTGAAGGAAAACTCAGTCAAAAGCTTTTGATACGTCTTTGTTGTATAAGCTTTATTAGTTTATCAGGTTTAATCTTGAAATATGATCATGTGCATGGAGGGTGGTTTTTATTCCTTGCTTGTGTTTTGTTTGTGTGTCCTATTACTTGAAAGGCTGTTGTTTTCTCATTTTAAGAAAGTATAGTTTCTACACTTAATGGTTTTTAAAATTCATGACTCATGTATGCCGCATGTTGTGTAAAATGTCGCACTTTGTGTACTTAATATAAGATGCACTAGGTACTTCACATGTGTGGTTAAAAGCACTTTGATATCTAGTTTAAGCCTTTCAGAGGGTGTTTAAGATAGGTAGAAAGTGAAATATCTGGTTGCTCCATCTGCAAACTGCAGTTTGGCAGGTGGATGATTGGAAGCATTCTTAGTCTTACAGAAGCATCTGGATTTCTGTCTTGTTCCTAAATGCTAGGAACTGCAGAGTAGTTTTGTGACAGGATTTCAAGGGCAAAAATGAAATTCTATAGAAAATAATGCTCTTACGAATAAATGATGGCTTGAGCTTGTAATGACTCATGATCTTTTGTAATAACAAATTGTCTTTGTGGTAATCTTTATTATTTGTTCTGAAAATGCATAAACCCACTTCTCTGTAATGTTTTTTGTATTGTGGAAAAAATACTGTGAATGAAATCATTATAGGGAGAATTTTCTGCTGGATCTTCCTGTAAGAAGTAGTATTCTTGCAATATGTCTTTTATGATAAGGCCAGAATTTTGTATTCATTTTTAAGGAAGAAATTGTGTAGATGTTTGTATTTATTTAAGAGGGGAATTTAGACTAATTTGAATATCTGGGGATTTTAATGCAGGATTGAATAGAAAAGACATTTTCAGGCTATATAGGACTTGAAAAATGCCTTCGGTGGCAACTTTAATGAATCTGTACCAACTTTTTCAAGTTGTGGTGTTCTGAACCACAGACGTGGCAGTTGAATAAGACTGACAACTTAAACCAGTTGTGAGCATTTAACTGAAACTCTGAGACCTAAAACATGTTATGCTGCATACCTTTCATATAATTTCTTTCTCTTTTTAAGAAACACTACTTTGTAAACAACAGTAGTGAATTTCAGATAAAATACCTTCTTTTAAGGAATGTATAGAAGTGTGCTATGCTTCATGTGTAGCTTGGGTAATTCTGTTGCATGCATTCATCACTGTCTTGGACACTGAACTGCCTTCATAAAAATAACAAGCGTGCAGGCTGCCCGAGACATTTGGAGTGAGTATTTAGTGTATTTCTTCTGAGCAGTGTGTACAGTCTTTGGTGGTAAAGGAGGTGGGAGTATTGCCTAGTATCATGTCTATCTCCACTCTTAAGTCTAGTAAATAAAAAAATACTTTAAAACAAACAATGATACATATTTCCAGTTGTAGAAAGCCTTAAGGAACATTCATCTTCTATGCTAATTTATTTCTTTTGTCCTTGAACTTTCTGCTCCGAATGCAAGGCATCTTTCTTAATGGCTTCTTTAAGCTAAATATAAAACAACATTAAAACTTCCCAAAATAAAAACAAAAAACTCAGCTAAACCAGGCATGTATGGAGAAGTAGCCCTGGGGATAAAGTGGATGTTTGGACAAGAGACAGGTTATTTCTGTACTTGTAGTTTTTTGGAAGGTGGTGCAAATATTTTAAGTGGTAAAAATAGCACCAGAGTCCCTGCAAAACAGAATTTAATATGTAATAAAAGTTAGTATTTTTGTAGTTAGTAACTAAAACTATGTGAGAACGTGAATGGTGATGTTATACACCAGTTTTACAAACAGAGCCTAGACTTTCTGAATGATAAGTGTTATCTTTCAAATACATATGAACGCTCTTTGTGCACTTCATGAAAATTAAGAGCTATTGAACTGTCAGATGTGAGTTTGCAAATGTGTTGTGAATTTTCTTAGTGCTTAAAATTTGTGCAGTGCTAAATAGCGTCTCCTTGGCGTGCAGAGTTTAGCATGCATTGGCTAATATATAGGCTTGGTGGTGTTTGGTTTTCTTATCAGTCCGCACAGTTAAATGTCTTTAAAATCTGCCTTGGAGCAGCTGGCTGGCAGCTGACGCTGCTGTTGGCACCACCCAGGTTTAGCATAACATCACCAGGAGAAGTCCACCTCTTTGCTCAAGGAAGTTGATGTGGGAGCCACACTCTGTACAGTGGAGCGTAACTGCTGAGAACACAGAGGGCACATAAAAATGGAATTCCTGAAAAAAATTGTTCCCGCTGTTGCTTCTGGAGATGTTGTTCCGGATGTCGGGAGTACTGCCCGTGAAAGCTCTCCAAGGCTACTGAAGATGAGACGGGTCAGACTGTTTTCATTAGGACAGACAATAGATGAAGACGAGGAGACACATGTTTTACATCCTGATTACTGTATGTATCCATGTCATCAACCTGGTGAAATCTGATTGCTAAGCTCTTTCTTCAGATCATGGTTATTTTGCTAAATAGACAAATTTGATTATAAAAGGCCTTTTTATCAGAGTTCCTATGATAATGGTGTCTTGATCTGTAGAACTATTTTATCATTGACACATTATCATTTGTTAGTGACCCATGTGGAAGCAATTCTTCAGGATTTCTAATTTTACAATTTCTTGTCTTTGCATGTCTGTAACTTTTTTTCCTCTTCTTTCTGGGATAAGAATCTGTTTAAGTTTTTAAACCATAATGTATGTAAAATTAGGCACTAAGTTGTCTAGACAGAAGTGTGCTACACAGAGATCTGTGGCTGCAGTGTAAGGTGCGAGTTTTGTGTCATCTTTTCTTTCTCTGTTCTTCTAGTCCCCTAAGTTTTCAAAGACTTCCTTATAAGAGGTTTTTTTATCTCAAAACAGTGTATGTTTCCCTTTTTTAGTTATGAAGATTGCACATTTTTAATAAGCATAATATGTAAATAAGTCAAGTAAGAATATGGATATTGTATAGAGGATTTTTAACCTTAAGAACGTGGATAAGGTTGCTCATATGGTTTCTTCTTTTTAAATTTTTTTACTATGTGTTAGTGGCTAAATATTACAGTGTATTGTGCTAATAAAAAGTAGAATTAGTTCCTGTTCCTTTTTCAGATAGTACGGCTGGGTGGTAATGGAAAATTCAGTTTTACTTTTTTCTTTTTTTTTTCCTTTTTTTTTTTCCCCTTCAGCTAAAATAGTGCAATCTGGAGCCTTTATGGTCTTGGATTCTGCTGGCTGTCAGATGCAGTTTTTGCCCTTCACTATGTGGTTGGATATTTTCAAGAATTAGTATGGCTTTAAAATTTTTCTTCTTACCTGCAATTTTTTTCCTGTCTACCTGCAGTGGTGGGAGATGGAGACATTCATCCATTGTACTGGGTGGTGAACTTACAGCCTTAGGGAATTAAGCTTGTGGTGGTGCTGTGGGAGTAAAGGATTTCCTTGGAAAGACTTCTCTTAGCCTTTCTGATTGTAACATGAACCACTTTTTTCAGTGCATCAGGTTGAGTAAGATGGGCATCTGAGTAAAGCAGGGACAGTTCTGTTTTGTTAAACAAGTTGTTCCTGTGTACAGCAGATTACAAGAAGTTAATGTTGTAATGCTATGGGTTATTGAAGGCTGACTACAGAATAAAGTCTGTTAAGGCTGCCTATATGCTTGAAAACTGATCAGAAGCCTCTGATGTCTGATGGTGAAGGTTTTTTTAGCCTCATTTAACTTGGAATGTGGTACAACAGCCCTGGAGTTTATAGTTGGATATCACTGTGAATTTAATATCTCCATAGGTATATCTCATCATTGTAAATGTTATGCTCTCTTCTCATTTCTTTATAGCTCTCAATGTAAATAATATTTTATTCCAAGTGTTATAATTTCAGAAGAAATAGAATTGTCTTTGTGTCAAGTTCAAAGAAAATGCTATATGCTGATTGAAGTTTGTAGACAAAACATATACATTTGGGATTTTGTTGATAGCTCAAGCAAATGAGGATAATAAACATAGAATCATCTTTAACAGTAAGATTAGTGTAATTTTCCTCTCTTGGTCGTTAAATATGTGGCAAATGGTGACTATTATAAGTAATTTTGTGGAAACCAGCAGTGCCTGACTGATATCGCTTAATAGTGTGACATCATCATTTACGAAATGAAGACTATAAGTCTGTTCTAGGATCATGCTTTTACAATAGCAGATAGTAGCTGAATCCTCTTTAAATTATCTGCTTATTTCTATTTTTGTATCTTGGTAATGGAATGAACTGCTCTGCTGGAATAGAGCAAAAGAACTACTGTGTTTACCAGTTGGGTATGCTGCAGAAGGCAGGTGCTGACCAAACAGGTAATAAAACAATAGAAATATTTGAAAAAACATTGTAAATGTTTATGTGCATAATGTTGGCCGATGTGGTGTTAATGCACCACAGAATGTAATATAATGAAGCTGTTGAGGAACTCAATAGCTTTTTAAAGCTAAGGTGTTTTGTCCTAATAATATGTTTGAATTTGAGAGGGAGTGGGGTTTAGTTTCTTTTTTTTTCTTTTTACTTTCTGTTCCTTATTGCTGCTGTTTAAGAATTTTTTTTTTATTTTGGTAGGAATTTAGGTGGCATACTGAGCCTGACAATTATTTTTAAGTATAAACATATTTTAGAAGTTCTCAAACAGACAGACCAAGCAAAAAACCCCCTGTTCCTGGCATCAAAATCATAAAAGCATATTTTTTATAATACCATCTGGTTGGGTTTGCGTCTAACTGACTTAAAAATTTTGTTGTTGTTTGCTACTGAAATATTTGTTGTATCACCTTTCAAAATACGTACTATATACTTTGTTTTAGAGCTCAAAATAGGACCTTACAAATATATGCTGTGTGATACATCTTTTAAAATATATAGTTTACATCAGAATGGTTTTAAGTGTATTTTAGAAATCTTTCCTGAACTGTCTTTTTAGTATAAGATTAGTAGAATTGTAGAAGAAAGCCACAACTGACTTGTTGAAGTATTTGTATATGACTGTGCATCACAACGCTAATAGAGGTTAGTAAAAGAACAGGCAGTTTTTAAAAATTTGCTGTAGCATTTAAGAGTTGATATGTTCTCAGTTTTAAAAATTTGTTTCAGAAAATCTACAATCCAAACAAAACATGCGAAGTTGAGCATGGAAGATTCAGATTGTGGCATTAGAGAAGGGGAATGCCACAGCTGCCCTATGTGAAGTGGCAAATGGCAGCTGTACCTGTGGTGTGTGAAATGTGCCCTCCTGTTGCGGCTCTGTGCTTTGGTTGTGTTGCAATGCAGGGTAGCTAATACTGTGGAACTGTCTTAATGGCCAGCCGTTTAAGTCAAATCTGCAAGAACTGTGGAAGAGATGTTGATTTTATCAGTGATGTGAGTATTCTCACCTCTCACAGTGCCCATGTTATTTCTGTGTATGGAAAACCTGCTTCCCTTCAAGTGCTTCTCCTAGGAAAGCAAAAATACACCACCAGGAATGTGTTCTTTGGTGGTAGAGAAGTGAGTAACAGAGCTGTAGCTGCCTCAGGGGGTTGGCAGCAGGGGCTGGATACGCAGAAAGTACTGTGAGCACTGTATCCCTATAATACCAGCAGCTCTGCAGGCCATATTCAGCTCCCAGTTGCATCTCTCATCCGCCCTGTACAGCAAAGAATAACCTGGGATGTGATGTTTATATTTGAAATAAAAATCAGTTTCTGTACCCAAGTACAGAGTTTTGATTAGAATAGACTGGAGGGGTTGGTGGGCAGCTAAGTACCATGGCTTCCCTCCACAGTCTCTCCTTACTTGCATTTAAAGACTGCTTTACAATACTGTTTGGGATCCAGAATACTATTTACATAAAAATCTCTAACCCTCTCTCTTTGTTTTCTTATCACGGCAGATAGCATTGTTTTTGCTTGAGTAATGCCCCAGGAAATTGTTCTGTGTATATTTTCCATAAGAAATAATAAGAACCTCTCCTAAGGGCCTTTAGAATCTGTGCTTGAAGCTCTTAGCAACAGAAGGTAGGGAAAGGAGATTTTTGGTTCGATTTCTGAGTGCAGTTTTACAAGCGGATCAGGCTGATCTAACAGTTTGCTGTCAATGAAAAGGGCAATCTCACTCACAGCTGTGCAGCCTTCCCCATCTCCTCTTGGGTTCTGGTGTGGCTTTTCCCTGAGCTGATTAATTTCACAAAGCCAACAGAAAATGTTCTCATATTTTTGGGGCAGTTTTTGAAATGAATTGGCAAGGGGAATCAACTTGCTGAAAGGGCCTTTTGGGTCAGTAGTGGGAACAGCATTAGATGTCTTACCATCACCAAAAGTAGCAGTCACCTTCTGGATATCCTCTGTTTTAATTGATTTGTGGAAAATGAACTCTTTAATATTTTAGATAAATGGAAAAACAAGCATCTCTCCAGAGTTTTATTTTAAGTGCACGGATGATATGTTTTATTATTACTGCTTATAAGCAGATAAAATGACCATTGGGTAAATGTTTCTTAAGTAAGGCATTAGCTTAAGATGGAGTCAATAAAGAATTGAAATAAGGCCCAGCAGGTCTTTTTAAAAGTAAGCCCGAGTGCAAAGAGAGTATGCCTCTGACTTGTTTATTTTACCATCAATACAGAAAATTGACTATAGTTGTGCTTAACTGTCTAAGAGACATCTCAAATATAATTTTTTACTTTATTTTTTTTAAGATCTGATTTTTTAAAATTGCGTACTTGACTATATACCTAATATACTTCTGCTGTGGTTGTGTCAGGGTTTCATCTGAAGAATATGTGCAGAAATTTTCAATTAATATACTTTAGTCAAGTGGTGAAGTAATTGTAATTTAGCGCTTCATACAGGGTGTGTATCAGTACAAATCAAAGGTGGATCTAGAAGAAGTATTTCTTCATAGTCAACAGCTACTCATGTGGGGTGTATTTATATAAATGTGTAGAGTAAATGTATATAGTGAGGAGGTAATTCACTTGTTTTCCTCTGACACGTGGTGAAAAGAGCTTACAAATTTTTTTATTGCTATTGGTCACTTAATAGATTATTTTTGTATCGCATTTGCAGGGTCTCTTTTTATGCATCTTCTGGACTTTAAGCACTTAAAAGGTTTTCTCAGACATAAGAATTCTAGTATAAACTTTCATGTGACAGCTGAATCAATGTAATGGCTCAGTGTTGTGAAGATTGTACCCTTCCGTCTGTGTAATTGTCTTGTATATTAATTTTTGGTTTTCTTGTTGCATATCTATCTTTGGTGAGACTATTCAACTTGCTAAACTGGGAGGAAACCCCCTTTCCTTCCTATACCAGTGGATATGCAGCAAACTGGAACACTATGAAAAATAACCAATAGCAAATTGGGAAGTGAATGTCAGTAAACCTGCTGACATTGTTTTTCTGTTCTTTTTGGCTTTCTGTCCTGCAGATTGTAAGGTGAAAAGTAAGAAGTAATAAAATCTCTAGTTTATTATGGGAAAAAAATAAACGGTGAAATTGGACAATATTTAGCTGCAAATATTCTTTGAAATGTTACCCTTAGGCTAATTCTTTGAAATAATGCAGATGGAATTTAGTGGGAGGATTGTAAATAAAGCAAACACCTCTTGACCTTTCCGATCTACAATTATTTTTAAGGTAGTTGTGAGAGGGACAAAATAATTCTTTTAACTTGAAGGCAAGGGGGAGAGACATGATACATGTGGGAGATGTGAGAAAATTTAACGCAGACAGAAAAACAAGCAAATTTTCAGGGGATTCTACAAAAGCTGATTAAGGAGAGTTGTGAAGTGCTGAAGTCGACAAGATGTGGAGAAACTTGTTGCAAAAATAGTATCTGCTACTGTAAAACTGTTCTATCTATGATATACTGGTAATAGAAGAACAAAAATATTCTTCTAAATTCTTTGTGTCTAAGGTGTCCGCAGGCCTTGAAAGTGACATTTCGAGAGGGAGAGAAGAGTTTAACATGTTGTTCCTTTTTGATTTATACTGTAAATATCTTGCATGTAGAAGAGATTTTAAAACTTAACCTGCTATCAATAATGTCTGTTAGTGATCCCAAGGCAGAGTATATAAAAGGCTGGACAGCATGTAAAATGAAAGTATCAGCTTATTTTTAAAGAGCTGTTTTCCTTGAAGTAAAAAATTGTTATCCTTTAAAACATTAAAATTGATCTATGTGCTAAAAAATCCCAACTAATGTCCTCCTAATGCTCAAGAATGTATTTGAAAGGTCAATATAGTATTTACTAGTAGGATTAATTCAGCAACTGTATATGAAGATGCCATGCTCATGATATCAGCAATTCAGATTAAATTTACAGGAAGATTAGAACTGGAATATTGTTAAATAGCTTTTTAATTTTCACTTGAAAAAGAAGTCTGTGTTTCAAATGGAAAAGTTTTAGTTCGTAGGTGATCAGAGGAGTCTTAATCTCCTTTAGGGGTGGTTTTTCTGTTTCTAATGAAAATGTGAATTGTAAGTAATTGTAAGTGGAAGAGTCAGAGACGACATTTTTCAGTGACTGATATTCTTGAGGACTGTTGGTAGTTTCTGTTGACTGCATTTGGTAACTGTTTCATGTCTTGGTTTGTAAACTTCTATGTTTCTAGTTGCTTTTGTTGTAAGCTCTTCAGTAACAGGATGATTCTTACCATGGGAGTTCCAACTTTATATGTGTTTCTGTATTATGTGGATCCAAAGTGAGGGAAAAAGAATTTCAACTACTTCCTCTTGAGTAAGGGCTACTTTGGAAAGCCTTTCCACTTTCAGTAAATGTCATTCTTTGTGTCTGTAACGTAGCACTGAATAGCCTCTAGTTACTCTTCAAGTAAGAATATGTTCTCTCAGGTAGTAAATGCTGTGAAGAATAGCTGTGATTTGGGAAGCAGTGTTAGTGGTGTTGGTTGTTTTACTCAACATGCATCTTCTTGTTCTCCAGCCAAGTTCTAAAAGGTCCCATCAAGCAAAGACCCACCCTCCCAGACAGGAGGGCTCTTTACTCATGCTTGTAAATTTTTGATGTTTGTATTTATTTATAAAAAAGAAAGATTTTGTTATGAGAAATCCAAATGCACTACTCTTTTGAAGAGACAGATAAAACTTTCAGAAAGCCATGTAACTTCAGCAGTGGTAACTTCTGAAAAGATTTAAGTTTCTATCTGCAGCAGTTTCTCATGACATGCTCTGGATGCTCAGGACTTGGTGTATCCTCGCTTCATGAGCTGTGCAATATGCCTCGTAGGGAGATACTACATAAATAATAATAGTTCTTTAGCTGATTAGTACCAGTGGGTTCTGTAGTGACAGACATGTTCTGGACCTTGATTTCTTGGGAGACTTTCAATGCTCATTGACAAGACCAGTATGGCAATATAAGCTTCAGGTACTCTAACATCAGGATGCTGTTGCACAGTCATATTAGAGGCTGACTCAAAACTGTCTGGTGTCACTTGGCATCTCTTAAAAAGGCACTGGTGTGAGCATTGTCTCAGTTACTTCTTTGGGAGGATGATTTGGTGAAGGAAGGATGTTTTTAATTTCACATATTTTCTAACTTAAAATAGGAAAACCCATAAGTAATACATACAAAAGAAACTCAAAACTGTTATAAAAAATACTATATTTATCTAGTATGTTGTTTTCAGTTTATTGGTTTAAAACTGTTTTTTCTTTGTTGATGAGGTTTGCATAAATTCCTGTTTCATGGAAGAAGCCCTACAGAACAGAGTAGGTTAATTTGCCCAGATTTTGAGGAAGTTATACCATAGACGTTTATAGGTACATTGTATGTTTGGATAATTAACATGTTCATATCAGTTACTGGGAGAAATGAACAGTATGCAAATACTCTGTCAATAGATAATATGACTGACAAATAGGGAGAGCCAGTTGAATTAATGGAAGAAGCTAAAGCATATTGTCCATTTTATGTGAATGTGTTTTTACCACCTGATTTCAGTTCTTCATTTTTCATTAATTAGTAGGGCTTGCAGTGGCCTGACACCGTCCCTTTCGTTTGATGTGCTGTGCCCTGGATGCAGGTGTGTGGATGCAGAGCTGCCTGCTGTGGTTCACGTGGAGCGCTGGGCTTCCCAGCTGCTGCCCCGTGTGCAGCTGCTGGCAGAGGCTGCTTTGTACTCCCCCAGCTAAGGCACTTTAAGGAACTTTGTGTTGTGGACTATATGCGCAACTTCCCAGACAAACAAATGTGGCCTTGGAAAGTTTTAGTGTGTGTTAGGTGTTTAGTATCTAGCTGTTGCATTTAGCTGCCCTTGGGTTTGTTACTACTTCTGGTTCTCTCCCTTTCTGATTTTTGTATTTCTTTTCTTGCTTTTCTTTAGTGTAACAGCATGCTTGCTCAAGATAAAGGTTCAGAAATGACACTCATAAGAGTGCTATTATTTCTGATTTGCAAAGCAATGTGTATTTTACCTTTTAATTACCTTTTTAAATCTTAAAAGCATTTCTATTTTGTTCCTACAAGAATATCTGTTGTTTCGCAGAGATGGGAAAGCTGCAAAATTCAGCATTAAAAGCACTTAAGTGTTTAAATACTGGTAACTAAAGCACTAAAAAAGGCACTGTAAATATTTGCTGGCTTTGGAGTGAAGAAATATGCTAGTTTGGTTCTACTGTGAAGAATGCCATGTTAATGTAATTGTTACATTTATTTCTGATATTGAGTTGTGGAGCTCCATATGCTCCTGCCCTGTGTAACTGAAACATCAGGAAAGGCAATTTCAGAAGTTGAAACCTCAAGAGAAAATTGGCTGTCCATGCCTTGCCCCTTCTTGCTTTCCTTTTCCTGACTCTTAAGTAACTGTCCAAGTCCTTATACTATGTGTGCAGAACTGCCTCCTACATAGGGATTTAAACCATGGTGGAGTAAGTTGGTAGGCTTATGATTGTGAGGAGGTTTTACAGAGACACCTGTAGTAGTGCCCTCTTGTAACTGTGCCATTCCTCATCCCTCTGCCTGCTATTAGTGCCCTGTGGCAGAGGTGGCTGGACCAGACAAGTCTGCATTTTGCAGGGCTCTACAGTGCTGTAATGTATGAACAGGAATGGACTGCAGTGACAGTGGCTCAGGAGCAAACATTCAGCTTTGCTTATGGCAGAGGGAGGAAGGCAGGAATTCACCTCTGGGCATAGGGTGAGCACGTACACAAGGATCTTCAGCTGCTGTGTGAGTTTAGTGATAATCTGCATCCGAGAATATTTTCTGCCCTAGTACTATTGTGCTCATGAGGCTTAACAGATTGTGGCTTCTGTGCTGATTTTATCCCTATAGGTAACTTTTTTCTTTAACTTTTTCTTCTTTAAAGTTTTCCAAGATGAATCATAAACTCTCAGTGGGTTGTTTTTTTTTTCCCTGGTGCTCTCTGTAGGGATAGGATAACTGATCCTTGCACAATGCAAATATGATGTTTCCCATAAAAGTGGCACGGACATCCAGCAGCTTGAGAAGAACAACAAAAATAGAAACATAACTTATTTGTAGCAGTTGTCTTGAGGCCTTGTAGGGTAACAGAGTTAAGCCTTTCCTTACTCTATCCATTTAAATGCCCAGCAACTAAGCAGGGATTTTCTGTGTAGCTCCATAACTGTTTCCAGGTTCCGTTTAAAAGGTTGGTGAAAACCAAGGGCTGGTTTCCCAAACCCACGCATTGGTGTGTTAGTGCTGAAGCACAATGAGGAGGCTGACACGGTACAGAATTGGCTGTTATTTCAGGTTGTCTGACAGAACTATCCTAGTTTGGCTTTATACCTTTATTTGCAGTCATTGAAGATTGAAATTTAGCATCTGAGAAGGGTGTAAATCACTATGTTTTCTAGAATTTTAATTACAGGGCTGCTTGTGACAATTGAGAAATATGGATTGGTCAGACTTATGAGATATGGTAGCAGCTTTAGGCTTGTGTATCATTTTACTGTCTCATTTCCTATTCAAGGGAGATTGGTTAACTGTTGTCTCAGAACTGCGTATTGGGATTTTTGAAATGTTTCACCATTTCATTACTTATTTGTTTCCTTGTAGTCTTACAATGTTTGCTGATCTGGAAAGCTAGATTTTCAGGAAGGGCTGGATATCTGTTTAGTATAAATTCTTACAAAATTTGTAAGGCTGTTGTTAAACTACCTTGAAAATTATTTGATTTTTCAGGATTTATTTACTCTTTTTTGAAGATTGTGGGGGATTATTTCTCTTTTTCTTTTCTTTTTTTTTTCTTCTATGGCAGACTTACTATTCAATCTAGATATTGTTAACTTAATGAAAAGTTAAATATTAACTGTAGCCTCTTTGATCTTACTCAAAGACTGTGTTCTGCAAGAAAGCTGTGCATCTTCAGTGTACTTCCAGAACTAGCTGGAAAGTTCATAATTTACTTTAAATGGGAAATACTATTTGTAGCTCTTCATGGGAATGCATTTTCTGTCAGTCTGTATCATCCTGAAGATGAATGTAGTAGGTCTGCAAACTGTAAAGAAACTTCTGGAAGCAAGAGTAGCTGCATATTTTTTGTGCCTTCAGCTATGGTTTTTAAATTGAGTGTTAATGCCAGCATGATTTGTTCAAAATAATCTAAATTATTTTGTAGAGGGATAAGTATAAAAGTCATATTCTGTTATCTCGGCCATCCCAGTAGAAAAAAGTAAGAGCTGCACTGGGGTTTTGAGGGAGGGACATAGTGTGTTATGAGTATGTTCCTAGAGAAATGAAACTATTGTAGAAGTGGGGAATAACACTTCAAATGAAGGGGGGGAAAAAAAGGAAATGAAGCTAAAAATCTGTAATGCTCCCTGTGAAACACAAATTAATGACTTATAAAGTGTTATTTCTCTGTCATTTCAGAATGTTCAGAAATGTTCTGTCAACATTTGAATGACAGAGAATGTTCTGACATTCTCTGTCATTCAAAAAGCAAACTTTTTGAAGTTAAAAGATTGCTCTTTTAAGATAATATATACAGCAATATCTTCAGTCATGAAACCCCCTTACCTTTTCAGTCTGTAGAGGTGAAGCAAAAACAACATTGTGTGAATCAGATTAATTGTTTTTTGGTCTTGCGTATCAGTGTTTGCCCCAGGCCAGATCTCTGGCAGTTTCTGAAGCAGCAGTTACTATTCATATGGCACTTACTTTATATACATTGTTCAAAATAGTTGCCAGCAATGTCTCTGGGCAGCGCCTAGAAAATGGCATGATGTTACTTGAATTAAAGCAAAGCTGTGCAAATAGCCTTTGCCTACACATTTGTGGTAAATGTATTGCTCCTACTATGGATAATGATCCTTTTAGAAATGTTTTTATTAAATACCTAATTCTAAAAATAAAGAAAAGTTCTGTTCTCTGTACTATCTACAGTGTGATAGTTTTTGATCTCTTACATTGCTTGGGTCCTCTAGCTATTAAAAAGCTCAAGGCAGATCTTACCTGTCGTGTGCCTGGGCTTACTGTACGTGTACTGAATATTCCATCTCCACACACGCACCAAGAGGTGTGTGTTGAAGTGCTGAATGGACTTTGCTTGTACAGGTCAAGCGTGCTATGGATGAATGGTACCACAGATGGACAGTCTAATACTTCCTGGAGCAGCTGGGCTTACGGCACATGAATCTTGTAATGCATTGGTCTATTTGTGGCCTGGAGTCTGCTGACTTAGGTCACTGAAGCAGCTTGAGCAATTTGCTTCTAGCCATCCCCTTTACTAAGAGTTTTTCATATCTGAGGAGAAAGCATGGTGTGGACTGGGCACCTGGATTCATCATTTTAGTAGAGTACAAACAGCTTGTGTCTGCAGATTGAGCACTTCTGCTTTACTGCACCTACAGTCCAATTCTTGTCATGTTCTTTTAAGAGCTTACTGATACCAGTGTGCTTATTCGTGCATACCTCACCTTGACTCTTGAGAAAGTATCAAAGATAGGCTTTATAGTAGTCTGTTCCCTTTAGAAGTGAAATTGATCCAGAATCAAAAGGTATGCAAATACTGGGATCAGCATATAAGCTGTGTATTTGTTGGAATAGTGTAATGTTCAGCCTATTAATAAAAATATGCACAAATCCTCAATTTCATATTTTCTTTTTGGATTTTTTTCTTACGTGAACCAGCTCCAGATCAAAGCTATTTTGTTATATTTAAATGCATGTGCTTTATTTTTCATTTTATCTACAATAGTAAAATATTTATCTTATGGAAGACTTCTCTTATAAGTACTCAAAGTGATAGGTATTTTTAGTGGTCATACTTGGTGCTCTCAGTTTTAGACACAGTGTACTTTCCAGAAGACTGTTTCATTTTCCTCTCTGAGAATGAGGAACTGGGAAAAATCTGTGCTGTAAATGATATTTTTCTAACACAGTTCTAGAAATACAAGATGGTGATATCCTGTAACTCTGCATGATGAGTTTTGCTGGATTCTTCTCAATGAATTAGCCTAGTCTGTGCTTGTCCAAGGTTCAGAGGCTTTTGATCCATAGTTTTTCTTTCCTGCTTCTACTATTCTTGTTTTGATTAAAAACAAAAGATTACATTTTAAATTTTGTGGTTTATACCAAAATCTTCTGTTTATTCTAGTATCTGGTAGGTTGTTTCATTAACTCATTTCAAAGGAAAACCAAAACCCAAAAAGTCTGATATGGCAGTCATTGTTATGCATACACCTTTGGTTATATAAGCAGTTAAATTGAGCAGTGAGGAAATGTTATAAAGCTTGTGCACAGTTGTACAGTAAGATAACTCTTATGACACTGATGCTTGTATGATAGGTCTAAGATACTGACAGACCCATTACTCCACTTGTTAAATGGATTTGGACTGATAATTTGTCTTTTTTTGGGGGAAGGGGGGGCACTGTGAAAATATTTGATGTAAACCATTTTTAAATCTAATAAATTAGTGATGTTCATTTAATCAAAGTTGCTATGTCTGTGCATATATGTATGAGAGTATTCATATTCATGTAGTATTAAAAGAACATTTTTCAAAACATTTTTGTTCCTAGTATTATATATTCCTAGTCTTTAATACATCTACTGAAGTCTTTAGAAGAAGCTTATATTCTTGGTACATGGAGTTCTCATTTCTTAGAAATTGTTAATGGGCTAATATTTTCTATTAATCATTTGAAAGTAATTGCTTGTATTCTTGAGGAAACCTAATTGATGGTGATCATTAGTTGATACTATGAATAAATAACAGTGCTACACAATCTCAGATGCCGTGGTGGAAGGCCGTGTAACTTGCTTGGCCAAACACCTCAATGTCATAAATATATGCAAATTTTGAAAAAGATTTCCTAATAATAATTTACTTTGAAATGCTACTTTACAGAAATACTGACAACTTTTCTGTTTGTTGGAAGTCTTCTTAACAGAACTCCAGAAGGTGGAACATGGAAAACAGTATTTCTGTAGATTTTAGTATATCTCCTGGGGTTTCTGGGATGATTGTTTTTTAATAAGTTTCTGGCACTAATAACTTTAATAAAAAAGGAGGAGGGGAGGAAGAGGGCAGTTACAAAGAACCTAAAGTGTATTTTTAAAAGTCATTATTTTTAAGGTGCTGAGAGAGTTGGCTCATGATTTTGGAATGCACACTGTTAACAACGATTCCTTTGAAGAAGTCTCTGTAGCCCAGTGTTAAAGGCAGTCAGAGACTAACCATAATTAATACAGTCTTTCAAATTAGTGGTGAAATTCATCAGCTGGTTCCAAAATCTGACCTTTATATCCTACTCATAACAAAATACAACCTCTATTATATCTTATTCAGTAAGAGGAAAAAGGAATGCGTGAAGTATAACTTTGAGTGTATTCATAAAAGGAGTGATGAAAAGGAATATGAGGTAATACTACCTACTACATAGGCAGTACTACCTGAAACAGGCTTATGAAAGAAGGTTTGATGCAAAGTCCCAAAGAGTTACTCCATGAATGCATGTTATGTACCCTGTTTGGGAAGAAAAAAGTACTATTTGGATATAGGTAGCAATTTAATGTCTTATTATAGAAAAGTATTTTTTGCATGGGGAAATTTGGATTATTTTTAATCTATGAAAACTGAACGATATTACCGGTCTCTCTCTTAATAAAACTTCGTCTCCCGAGTGACAGCAGCTGGTGTTTGAACCAGCCTAATGCAGTGACAGGCTTGTCCCACTCTTTCTCCAGCGTCTTTCTGCTGCTGTGTTAGACCTGTCATGTAGAGCCACTTAGTTTTACATCAACTGGTTTATGTAATCTCTCTGTTAGTGATAATTATTTTGTCTTTTTGGGTGGGGAATATAGATTAAAAAAGCCCCAAACAAACAAAACCAAAACCACAAATAAACTCCAAACCTTACAAGTATTTGATGTACACTGTTCTTAAATCTTTCCTACAGCTTCAGATAATTCTAATTTATCTGAGGACGCAGGTATTATTTCCCCATCATGGCTTGTTTACTTCTCGTACAGTAGAGGCAGCAATTTTGAAACTGTGGATTTTTTAAAAATCTCCTTGAAGCAGATTTAGTTAATCAGTCTACCTTGGATCCACATGATTTTTTGGTTCATCTCTATGGTGTGGGTCAAGTTATAATTTAAGCAGACCTAATTAAAGCGCTGTTGGCAGCCACTGCCATAATAAACTTCAGCACCCAGTTCTCTCAGTTTGTGTTACTTGACCCAAGGGTAGTGTTACATACGTAATCTGGTGGCAGTTACGGAAACAAGCATTACTTTCTCCATGTCATTTCTTCCTGTCAGTATGTAGAAATCTTTCTGAAATTTTTGAATTACCCAGTAAAATTTTGAGACACTTTCAGATGTGTTTTTGATCTGTGTAAGGATGACACCTCAAGCTGACAGAGCCACCAGTTTTTGGTTGTATCTGGTAGTGTGGACAAGGTAAAGGAGGTTTATCTCAAACTGCTTTACCCAGTGCTGAAGTGGGAAAAGGCTATTGGTAGAGTATCTTGCTTTATCCCAAAAGAATGGCATTAAAGGCTTAGTGCTACCTAAGGCGGTGTTGGATTGCATCCCTAGGAATCCAGAACTGTCACTTCTAAGAGACTTTCTGTTGTGGCATTTGAGATGATACTGGACAGAGTAAGCTATCAGAAATACCAAAATTGTGTCAAGTCCTTCAGCAGACACTAAGCACAAATGCCAAACAAAAAAAACCCCAAGTAGCTCAAGTTCTTTAAAAGACAGTAAGGAAAAAACACCACCAACCAAACTCCAAAGACCTAGTGGAATCATAAAAGGATTTGGGTTGGAAGGGGCCTTAAAGCTAGTTTAGTTCCAGCCTCCTGCAGTAGCAGGGACACCTTCACTACACGAGGTTGCTCAGACCTTCATCTAGCCTGACCTTGAACACTTCTGGGGATCGGACATCCAGAACTGCTACTGGCTGTAGGTGTCAGACCTACATTGGTTGTAGTTCTCTTGCAGGCATCCACCCTGGGAATACTTACGGTCTTCCTGCCCTCCACTGTGATTCTGTTTTTCATATTTGTGATTTTCCGTCCCTCCCCCCCCCTTTTGACTTTGCTGATCTTTTAGCTTAGAAGGCTTGTTCGGCTTTTGGCACTGTGCAGAGCAACGCTGGGCAGCTTATTTAATTCATCACGATTTTAACAGATCGGTTGGAAGTTTATTTAAAACTCGGTAAAGCACAAACAGCCTTTTATAGCCCATTTTGCTTGTAGTTGCAGGGAAGTCGCTTCGTTCGGCTGCCAAGGGCCGGGTAGCTCCGTCGCTGTGCCTGCGGGGGCTGGGAGCATCCCTCGGGAGGAGCGTGGGTACAGCCCGGGGGCGGGAACACGCGCAGCCCNACCAGGATTTTTGTGGTCCTGTGTGCTGGTACAACTTGGCATAGCCAGTCTGAGAGCTATCTGCTTCTTAGCTCTCATGCAAGATTTTATATATATATATTTATTATTTTCTTAGGCTACAGTTGTTTCAGTCTGGTAAAGTTTTTGCACTCTTTGCTGTCCAAGAGAGGGAATAAATAGATGCTTGTCTCTGCAGAGCTGCCAGATGCTGACACTATGTCTTAGTTCTGTCAAGCTCCAAATGCTCCTTTGAAGCAGATCAGTCACCCTTGGACAGTGTATTTTACGGGGAGGCATTATTTTTGTGCCTCAATCCTATTATTATGCCTGCAAAAAGGGCCCACTTTGATCTTCTACATGGCCTGAAATGAGAGTTTCTAGGAGGATTCCTTGTCTGAATTGAACCAGTGAAGCAAGGATGCTGCTCTTGGTTCAGACAACCCGTCTGTCCTCACATCACCCCTTCACACATGCTTCAATGCAGGGTCTCGGGCTGGGAGCCGCCTCGCAATGTGTAGAAGGCTTTGCTAACGTAAGCACAGCAACTTCATGACAGGACGCCAGGAGGTGATAAAGATGACGTAACTGAACGTCAGCTGAGTTTTTTGTATGTCTTAAGTTTCTTGTATTTGTAAAAACGAAAAAAGCTAAAATATGGAGATAACTGGTATCTCAGCATTTTTTCATTAATTGCTGCTTGAGATGTACTGGGACGCACAGTGTCCACTCACCATCCACTTCATCAAAATACTTCCATTAGGATTTTTACCCCAATACAGTAGTATATATTCACCTGTCTGACTTGTTTGAAGTAATTAGTAGCAAGCTATTTATTGTACAGTGTATTCATATACACTGTATTCAACATACAGTGTTATGTATTGTACAGTGTATCAGTGCTAGGAGAGTATGCAGATAATTAGTTTGTCCTAATAGCTCATTCAGACCTAATTTGCTTTTTGTATTAACTGCTGTAATTCATGTTTTGGACAGATAACTTCTAGGCTATTGTCTTTTAAGTTAAAGCAATGCATGTTTCAGAGCAGGTATCCTTACAAGTTGCTTTTTAGTTTGTTTAATTTGTGTTTTGCAGATTAACAGTACCTGTTCCAAATTATACCCTGTAGTTGTACTTGGTAGTTATTAACATTCTTGCTGCAATAGAGATAGCCAGAAGGATTTTTCTAGTATTTTATAGTAGAAGTTGAAGCTGCCATATGAAAATGATTAAAAATCTTTAATGTTGATTCATGTATATTGTTTCCAAACTAAAGTAAATCATAGGATACAATCAGTTAAAATAAATTCAGTCTGCAGCTAGGTGTATAGTTGTATAGATAAGGAGATAAATTGCAGCTTGTAGACTAGATAATTGTCAGCTGTAACAAGATAGAGTAGTAGTAATAATAACAAGATAGAGAGTAATAATAATAAAAAGGGTGTCTGAGAAGAGGTTATATATGTTGCTGTGTTTTCTCCTTTATGCCCTCTGTTATGTAAGCGCAATGGAGTAAGATCTTCCCGACTCCTTCATCAGGAAGTGGCACTTAGATCATCTGCCAACAAACCAATTTTCTGTGTGCTCCAGTGAGATAGCTGGGGTTTATTTCACTTTTCCAGGACTGTGACTCCATTTGTGAAAATGGTTGTGATTCCAGCATAGCTGCACGTCTACTCTGTGAGCGTGCGAGAGTCGCATTCTGATGGCGCGCTGTGCAGACTGGCCAGGAGCAGAGCCCTCTGTGCAGCCTGTACCAGCTCCAAGGAGTGTGATTCACATGCGTACCTTAGTGAGTTGAGCTGAAGTGGGCAAGCCATTTGCTTTGTTCCTAAAACAATTTCTAATTGAGTGATGCAGTATGTGCACAGCAAGGAGTTACACAATATTTATGTTGAGGATGTGTTAGGAAATTCAGTAAACATTCATATGCCAAGAAATTACTTGAGAGAAGTTTTTGCTGTGTTTTCATAAAATTTTTACATGCAAATGCTACTTTTTATGGTTTATATCGTAACTTAAAATTTTTATATGCTGAAAGATGTCAGAAAAGGAGTGGGTATGCTTACATTCATTTCCATGTACATAAAAAAAAGCATCTGCAGTGAGTGTTTAAGTGTGTAGCAGAAAGGCAGCAAAGCTCCATAGGTCTGGTTAAGGGCTTGCTTAGCTGGCATAATGTTGCAGTGCTGGCTAAGGTTTTATTGTAGTTGATCTTTTTTCTTTCAGTAGCAACAATGAAGTGACATTCATATGGCCTAGTTTCAGAATGCCATCTCTGTGCCAACAATTTTAGGCATTACTTCTTTTTAAATGGAATCAGGAATGTTCTTCTAATCCAGCAGTGAAGTGAGGATGTCCCTGCGTAAGAACTATTTGCTTAATGAAGTTGTGAATGTGATGGGGGCATTATACTGGCTTGTCCCCAGGTTGCTTGGTTCCATAGTATTTAAGGAATCTTAGTTGCGATGATGTATCTCAATGTCCTTGGATTCTGTTGTTTAGCCCATTGCAGTTTCAGTATGTGGTCTGTCTAACCGTTCTTCTGAGTTTCTAAATTGTAGGGAAAATACTGATTTAGATTGTTATTTATGTCGCTTGGTGTAAGAAAGCTCTTACATTTTGTCCACAAAAACCTTCATTTAAGGTTAAGGAGGTCTGGGTGCCATGAGAATTGCCTTTAGTAATGCAGCATGTGGATTCAAAAACCAAATGTGATGCTGCTTACAGTGAAAAGCATTGAGTAATAAATACCTTTCTGTAAGACGTGACACAAGTTTTAGTGAAAACTAGGCATGTATTTCTGGGGCTTACAGTCCGGACAGGAAAAACGCCTTTCCAGTAGACACAGGTACAATCCAATTACTGGTTTATTAAAAGCTTTTCTGTGTTTCCAAGATATACTGTATTAATAGTCATGTCTTGTTTGGAAATCAAGAATTATTTCTGGATTTTTTTTTTTTTTAATAATAGGATGTATAGACTTTTTAAAACCTATCACACAGCTTTCTGTCTCTGCGCTGCAGTTGTGCTGTGTCCATCTCGTAGACAGAAGGGTCTAAACAGAAGGATACTCCTGTGTGTGGGTGCTTCTCTGTCCTTGAATTCATCCCTATCTTCTTCTGGTAAATCAGTTTTGGAGGTGCTTCATGAGATTTTTCATACCACCTTGCTCAGCTTGATTCAGAAGTCATGCATATGTATCAAGAACTTACGCTGGTTAAGAGAACAGGGCTGCACTTTAACAGTGTGCCTGCCAAAGCTACATTGAGGTCATTGCCCCTGGCCTCTTTTTGATAAGGGTTTGTGACAGTGATTTTCAAAGTTACCTGGACTTGTGAGCCTGGAAACAAAGTCCTGCCAGGAAAGCGAGCTATATCTGCCTGTACAGCAGTTGGTTTGGAAACTGCATTGTAAAATCAGAAAGAAGTGGAGGAACTTTAAAAGCAAGTGAATTATTGGAGCTGTGGCTGCCAGGTGCTGACAAGCACATGAAAACTGGGGAGCTGCCTGGCAGATACTTTTGAATCATTCTTTCTGTGAATGAAAAAAAGCACTTGAAGTTTGCTTTTTAAGATTCACTTACCTTCCCATAGGATAAGTTTGACTGAAGATTACTTCCTCCTTTGCCAACCAAAAATGAGCACTTGACTCTCAAGAGAAGTTCTGCTCTGCTAATACAGTATTTAACAAAGTAGATGTAATGGATTCATTTTTTTCCTGTGACTTTTAGTTTGAGGACAGCACTTTAAATAAGAAAGGTAATGTTACAGTGGCATGATAGGAATGTGTATGAAAAAGGACCATAGGAAGAATTCTGCGAAAACAAATGTTTTCTTGACAGTCTTCTTGTTTAGGAGAAAATGGGTGAGGTGGAGTATATGTGAAGGTGTGCATGGCTTTTTAGTAAAATCACAGATTTGCTGCTTCTGTGGCAATTTGCTAGTGGATTATACTTTTAAAGCGTGATAAAAGCACAAGCTTTTAACATATTAGGAATCATTATTGTATGATAAATTTCAACTTTTTTTCCCCATTAACTGTTAAACTGCAAAGAAAAATAAAACCTGAGGAAAAAATTGGTCTGAGACATTACATGATTGCTTCTCCTCCAGACTGTTTTTTGGGCTAAGAGTTATTAGTGGCCCGGTGGTGCTCTAGAGAATTTTCGTACAGCTTTTATATTCCAATGGAAATACCAGTATTACTTCACAATTTAGAGAAATCCTATTTTCATGAGATACTATTTTTGTTGCCTCTAAAGCAATAATAGTTATTAAATAAGTACAATATTAAGTAGGGTGTTAACTTTATTTCTCTAGTGTTAAGCATCCCAAACAATATGCTCAGTCTTTTTTGTAGGAAGCTTCTTCTGTATTGTAACCTTGACTTTGAAGGATCATGTCAGTTAGTAGTGTTGCCTGATATGCTGAAACCTGATAGGCTCTTTCTAGAGAAAGTAACAATTTTTTTTAAGATTATATCTTCCAAAATTGTTTTGACATATTGAAAAGTTAATTTTTTAAATGAAAAATGAATCCAAATGTGTTAAGTTTGCAAAAAGCTACTAAATTCCGCTTTTTTGGAAAAAAAGCATCTAAGTGTACTTTGTGTTGGTAAATGTATTTACAGGTCCCTGTACTGCTCGAGCAGCAAATTTTTTTCCTGTAGAAGGGACATATGATAACTTTTCCATAGTCTCTCAGTTGTCATGGGAAAAGCAAGTTTCTGTCAGTAGTTAATCGCCCAATACAATGTGATTATATCAATGTATTAATGTATTGTGGACTGTAACCTCCATGTTTGGCTCTGTTTATGAACTGAAGTGGCCTTTGATGATGGCCTCTTGTGCAGTACATCTTGAGTCACATAATGAGTCATTGCATTTCCTGATATATGGTGTATTGGCATATATTCCATTAAATGAGGTGCTAGTAACATTCTGTGTAGTAAAATTTGGTGTGTAAAGAGAAGATTGGGTGGGGTTTTTTCCCCCTTCTTTCTTTGTTCCTGCGTCAGTTTGGAATAACATGGTCTATAAGTGGATGTAGGCTGAAAGAAGATAAAAAGGCTGTAAGGATAACGTACTAACTAGTCAAAGCCAAGTACCTCCCTGAAGCTGAAGAATACCCAGCATACATAAGTGAATGATCTCAAGGGAAGGAGGGTGGATGTTGAGGCTCGTGTAAAAGGATGTCTGGGATCACCTGCCTAGCAGTGAGAGGCTGACTGCCTCTTTTGGTGGGCATGTGTGTCTCAGCTCAGCTGGATCGAGTCTTGCTCTCCTGTCTTTTGCATAGAGGCCTTTTTATATTTGCTTGGTTTTCTTCTGTATGACTGAAGATGGGGAGAGGTTGGGTGTTTTGAGGTTGGTCTAGCTTCCATTATTGCTAAGCATTCATACCTACATGTATACTTTTTGCTTGCCATACGTGTTTGTCAGCAGTCTATACTGTAACACCTTCCATGTAAATTGGGCGTTAGAGTGTGGATGCTTTTTAGGGAAGTGTATGCGTCCAGATTTTTACCAGTCATAATTAGCTATGGTTATATAATGTTTTCGGCCTTACTTTGGACTTCTCTGCACGTAAAGATAGAAAATATTGAACTGTTACTTAAAACAAAAATTTTTTTGAGTACTGTTTTGTGTGAATTTCTTTGTACTTTTTTAAATAAAATGCTTGTGTTGTAGGAAGTGCATTATATGCTGGGATATACATTATTTATCTTCATCATGCATATATATGCTAGAATGAGCTTCCCTTTGGGACATTCTTTCTATGGAAGTAATAGACCTTTTGCTAAACCCATAGCTAGGTTCTGTAATGATTCAAATTGCAGAAGAGAATGCTATTGAAAGGAGAAAGTGCACCAAATGCAAACCACTCCGTCAGCTACTGTTGCTGGAATAAACTGCATGCTCTGCATGGACTTCAGGAAAGCTCCAGATAAACCAATTGCAACAAGCCGTACCAAATACCCCATTTCTGCTGACTTCTTTTTTTTTTATTTTACACTCTAGCTCTGGTGCTTTTGTATTTGAAGGGGAAAGGTTTAGACGTTAGGGATTTAATAGCATTTAAGAGATGACACAATGACATTTATTTATTTAGAAAGGTGATTGCCAACTTTTGTTTGCTCTATTATATCCTGTATACATGTAGTTAGAGATTTTCCCCTCTACAGAAATAATTATTCTTCCTCATTCCTACACAAAGAGTAATGATGCTAGTAAAAGGGACCTGTTTGGTACAGTGCAAAGTTCTGTTAGGTACACTGCAAAACAAAGGGTCAATTTAAACTTAAAGAGGAAAAGGCCATTCTAAATCAGAAAGAACGCTTGGAAGCTAAAAGAAATTGGGCCATGCTACTGTAAATAAGAATTAATTTTTTGAACTCTTAACATTTCCAGTTGCATGTGTGAATGCCGCAAGCAAGGGTTTATATTAATAGGTCTAGTGGAAACTACATTTTGTGAGAGATTTCAGGGGAGTTAAATGAAATATGATTTGTATAATAGACTAGCAAGCTGCAATAACAGAAGATTAATTATTGGAAAATTAAGGTACAGAAAGAAATAAACTTTTTATCATTGAGTTTATGTTGATAACTCTCATTATCCAGGAGTCTGTTACAGACTGATCTAGAAGTACCTGAAGTACAGTGATTGTTAAAAAGCTAGATGTGGAAAATGTTTCAATACAGTTATGGAATTACATGGTTTATGATTCTTTAATTAATTTTCATCAGAGTTTAAACTTGATGCCCTAAGTAGGCATAGCTCTATGTGTGGGACAGATTTTACTCAGTTCAGAACAAATTCTACTAATGAATATATATGTATATGCTTAATGCTTTCAAAGCAGTAGTGGAAAACAAAAGACATACAAAACATTTGCCTCATTCTTTGCCTTTTCTCATTCTTCTCCTAAGAATCAAGAATTTGAAAATCCAGAGGAAAGAGTACTGATATGTCAGATATACATAGCCTCGGAAACAGACCATTAAGAGTTTAAAAAACCAACCCTTTCAATCTTAAACATCAATATTTATAGGTTTCTTGCTCAAGAACTCGTTTAAGTTCTAGAAGCAATTAATTTTGTAAAGAGATCTTAGGAAAGCACAGCATGGGAGGTATAAATAACTCCTATGCTTCAGCCCATCAGGCACAGCTGGCAGGTGATTTGGGGATATTTTCAACTTTATGTTTTGAAATTTTTTTTGAGGCAACTGGGACGGACAAGAACGGTGGTCTAGAAAGATGTATGAATGCCTTAAGCACTTGCAAATCAATGCTAACTAATTAATGGATATTTGAAAGAATTGTTACATTCACAGCGCTATCAAATGCTGGGCGTTGTTGATTTTCTTCCTTTTGCTTCTTTTATTCGTCATCCTTGTTCACTTCCTTTGTTTGTGCTGCTGAACTAGAACTGAAGATGTTCAGGTTAGGAACAGTGATGTTTGCGGGGGTGCCAGGGTCAGTGGTCAGTAACAACTCAGCAGCTCTTAATGTAGCCCGTGTTCGGCTTAGAAAATCATGTGTCTGACATCTCAGTGGAAACCTGCCTCTTCTTTCTCTCTAACATCTTGCTTTGTGCGGGCTGTCAGCAGGACATAACAGCTGGGCCAAATATCACCAGATTTTTACTGTTCTTTCAGCTACAAATGAGGTCTTGTCCTGAAAAAAGAGAGGCTGGCAACTGGCACTTCGTTTTTGTGACGGCAAGGTGAAGAAAGAAGGAAGCTAACTCAGGTGTACTGAGGTTTGGCTGAGAAGTTCAAAGTATTTTTGATAGCTGTTTGAACACTGTGTCCGGAAACCCATGATAGACTAAGCTGGGGATATTAAGGTGGAATCATACATTGTTCTGCTTGTAGGGGTATTTTCATCTTTGAACCTCTCTCTCTTCAGGAAGTAACTGGGTAGGAAAAAAGGAAGGAGTAACCCAAAACCTAGAAATAACCTAGCAGAAGAGCATGAATGGGAAAGATTTTGCAGTCTTTTTCTCTTACTTTTTTTCTTCTTGAATAATGATTTAAAAAACCCCAAAAGAGTATTTCAAGTTATAGTTTTTCTTCCATAGGAAAAATAAAAGGTTTATCACTAATTCTGAAAAAACTACCTCAAGAAAACTATGGGCAAACCCAGGTTTCACAAATACAGCAAAAAGTGACCAAAAGGAAAGTGATTTCACTGTTAAAAGTTTTCCTAGTATCTATTACTGTAGTATTGTTCACAGGTTTATTTGAATAATTTGTACTTATGTATTTATTTTTAATTTATAGTTCATGCCTATCTTTTATGGCCACATTATCCCTAGAGACATTACTGTAACTGGAAAACGGGTGCTCACCTCGGAGAAGACAAGGAAAACAAGAATATGTTTAATCAAACAAGGGAGAAGATGGCAGGACAGAGCCAGGGAGGTCTTTAGGGAGAGCTCAGGCGTTGGTTCTATATTATTTGAAGGAAACTGTAGGATTTCAATCTAAAATGTGGTAAAAGATGTGAATTATGCTACCACTGAGCACGAAAACTTTTTGAAGTGTATTGAGCTGAAGTTCAGCATCACTAAAATTCAATCTTGCTGTGCCAAACTGGTGTCTTCTGTAGATGCAAGTTTTTAAAATAAAAAAAATGGTATGCACAGCACTTCTTATTCTGAAAACCTGAAGTGAGGAAGTACTGTGTCCTCGGTTAACTTTAATTTAGATACTGTTTTTTCAACATATGTTCTTGCACATTTGTAGTTTTTTCTCAAGCTTTTGTATCTCTTCTCCGCTTGCTTACTTCTGCTGAGACCATCTACCTAATGGTGCTGAGAAAAATGATGTTAAGTCCTTGAGAATTGTTTGCAGTTTTAAGACTGAGATTGCTAAGACTGACTGCCAGAAAATGATTGTGAATATTGGATAGTTTTAGCTATTTTGGGCACTGAGAGAGGTGACAGAGACTCATGAGGTGCAGCTGTGCCATCCTAACATGATTAAAACATCTTGGTGTTTTATGGTGGTGTTAATATGTGACCGCACAAACTTAAATACCACATCCTGAGGGAAAAAGATGACCGATGAGCTCTGGATCTGAAACTCACATTTCCAGGTCACTGGTGGAGAATGTAGCTTGGCAGAGGCCAGAGCTTGTTATCGTTTAGTGGTTTGCATTTGGTCTCCTTCCAGATGTCAGGACTGGAGCGCTCCCTGCTTTGAGGCCCTAACCCCCAACTGAGCTGCACAGTCCCACCATGGCCAAACTGCATCTCTGCTTCTGTTCCCTCCAGAAGTTGTTCAGTTGTTCATCTCACCTGGGTTTTATCACTGTAGAGTGATTAATGAGGTCATGTTTTATTAACATATGTACAGAATTTGCCTGTGTAACCTCAGTATACTGAGGGAGCTTGAGGGAGCTTGACGTCCAAAGCCTTGACCAGAGAGGCTGAGATTTCAAGGGTTAAGTGGGAGTAACTGGGCAATGCATAATATCAGTTCTGCTAATAGTATACCTGAGTAAGAATGAAGCGAGTATTGCTCCATTTTAAAAATAATGCTGCCAATATACTTATATATTGCAGCTTGGGAGAGGGCAGCATTGGCTACCTGTCTGTGCTAATTCTGGTCAAAAACCTAAATGACCTTATTTTTTTTTCTCATCATGTAGCAGTAGTAAGAAGCCTTACAGATTATCAGACCATTATTTATTTTGTGATATTCTCTACTAGGAAATTTCACCCTCTCTTCCTAAAGAGGGATGAACATTGGAGAATTTTCAAAGCAGAATCTTAATAGTTTCTTATCTTTTTTCCCTGTATATTTTTCATTCTTATATTTATGGTGAACTGTGTAGTCTTCTAAATATCGTGCAAGTACTGCTGTCGTTAATGTACAGCCATAGTTGGTGTCCGCACATGCAGTTAGATCCTTAGTTACTTTTCAAGCCTCAGAAGCTGGTAGTATTTGAATGACTGCAGTTCTGAATGTAGCTATGACAGTTGTCTCACCTCCTTAAAGGCTGCTCTCTTTAAAATACGTTTTTATGTGTAAACATGTTTTTATCCCTGTCCATCAGCATGGAAGAGTTCACCGTAGATTTTACAGTACTTCATTTTGTAGGCCAGCATTTCTGTTACTTTACTGATAGGCTGTGGATATGTTCCATGTCTTCCTACAAAAATGCAAAACTTACTATTTAATTTTTACCACAAAATGGTGTAGGAAATGCTATTGCAGCATTGTATAAACCATGTAGCAGATGTAAATGCAAGACCTTATAAGAGGGAAAGCAGATGTTATTTAAAATATGAACTGAGGGGAGCAAAGTGTGTGTGTCCAAGAGGTCCACCCAGCAGCCAGGTACACTAGGACAGGGGTGCTCAAGGTGTCTGTCCAGGAAAAAGGCACGACAGTGCTTGTGTTGAGCTATTACATCTGTAATCTATGGTCATGGTATGGGAGCCAAGAATGCCAGATGTAACATTCTTCACATGTCCTGGGCTCCTTTTCAGTTGGCAACAGATTTTAGAGGTTTTTTTGGACTTGTCACTGTTCAATGTGCCCACCCTGTCCCACTTCAGTGAGTCATTACATGGTTCTTTGTTTCCAGATCTGGGTGTGTTGCGAAACTGCAGGAGGGTCTCTGTACACCTGCTCAGCCAGGTGTTGCTCATGCAGGCCGCGCTGAGAGCCCCACTTTCCCTGGTGCCTCCATGGCTGGAACTTCCCGTTCATACCAGTCTCAGCCTCTCAGTTACAGTTCTCTGCAATGGTTTTTAGAACTTACAAGAATATATTGAAACCAGATAAAGGTTCCTACTGTGGAGAGAGCAAACTGCTTTTTGAAGTAAATTAGAATCAGGTAAAAAGTTAAAATGAAAGTTGAGGAAGGTAGGAGAAAAAAAGGTTTTTCTTTTTCCTTGTAATACCAATATACCCAGCTCGAATCTTTTAAATGACCAATTTAGCCATGTATTTTGGAGTTCCGTGGACAAGCATATGACAACCTATTTTTATTTCAGATGTGACTAGTCTCCTCCCATGAAACTGACAAAGAAGCTGTTAACTCTGAAACCTTGGTGTGTTTATGGTGGCTAAGAATAGTTCTGCATGGCGCTGAGCATTGTCTTCTTACAGAAGTCCAGTTTGAGTGCTGGCTACGTGCAATGCTGGGTGGGATTTTTTTGCTGGGTTTGTGCTATGCCCTTGTGCTTCATCTGAGGACTTAAAGCCGTGAAGGCTGTCACCTATTTCCCTAAGGAATTGCACAACTTGGGATTCTTGCTAAATTAGTTTACTTTTATTTGCATAGATAAATTTAATCAGAAGGTCTGATTAGAAATACAAGTGTCTCATGCTTATTCTAAAAAAAAAACATTGCTAACAAGGGTCTCACATGAGCTCAGCACTACCTTTTGCTTTTAAAGACTTACAAAGCACTGAGAAGCCTCAAAAAACAATACCCACACTAACCCACACATGCAAAGCAAATTTGGATAAGTGACATAGTGAATAATCCTAAGTTTTCTATATCTTTGTTAATCTTTGTATTAATCTAACTTTTTTCCCCAAGAAAATAGGTATCCCAGACTACCAGTAAATTAAGCAGCTGACACTGGTGTTTTTCTGTAGAACTTGATGAATCAAAGGAGTTGGCTCAGAAGAGTACATTTGATAAACAGAAAAAAACCAGACAACTAACTACACCTAATTTAAAAATAGAACTTACAACAACATTGTAAGATATGTGTATGCCATCACAAGGAAATTTATGCTGTAGTTGAAAAATAGTCAGTCTGTCCTGTGTGCTAATAGCTCTTTGGTAACATCTACTGGGAACTGAAACCCATTTAAGGTGAATTTTCAGACGAGCTGATCCCCTGAGTGCAGGGCAGAAAATTTCATTCAGAGAAACGATCAGATAATTTTTTTTTTACAGTTAAATTTAGGTAGTTGCCTGGATGTGAAAAAAAAAGGGGTTTTTTTTTGATTCCTCAGCAAAATTACTGTAAGAATATGCTTTTGGAAATGTTGGTTTCACTTTTTCTATTTTTCTGTCCCTGACATGTTTGTGTTAAATGTGGCAGATTGAGTTAGTCTAGTTTATTTTCCTTTGCAGCTCATATGTTCATATGGAGGATTACTAGGCAAAACTGACAGAATCAGAGTGTAGAACAGTTGTTCTTTTCTGAAATTGATATTTAATGCATGAGACATTTTCTATCCCCGATTTGTGTATTCTTGAGCATATTCCAATGCTTGATTGTATTTGCTTGTTTATTCTCTTTGCTTTTTGTAATCCTTGTGTATATATCTAACACTTTAATTTTCAAAACATACCTTGGTATCAGAAATACTATTACAGTATTTCTGAGCACTTCACTAGATGGTTATTTACAAAGATGTGAAAGCGCTCTGTAAGTCGACCCAGTCTGGGCTAATGTATTGGTTTTGGGGTTTTTTTGTTTGTTTGTTTGTTAATGATACATGATTTGAAGTTCTTGATTACTTTATAACTGTTGTTCTGGAGTCCTTTTCCAAAATAGTCTTTTAGAGCAAAACTGCCAGCATTCATTACTTTTTTGCATTTACTCAGGAAAGGTATCAATTTGACATTAATGAGGATAATTGAGGATAATGAGCATAATGAGGATAATGAGGAAAAGTATTTTCCTCTTTGAACCGGGAGCTGGAATTGCCCTCTTCTCACAAGGAAAGAATAAGCAGGCAGCAAAGGGAGAGAAGGTTAAACAAACTACCTTGGGCTGTGCTCTGCAAGAGAAGTCTTTGCAAAAACTACTGACTTCTGACACAATCTTTTTGGAAATAATATCAAGCATAAATTTGTTGAGCCTTTTGACATAGGTTTTTCTTCTAGTACAGTGCACCAGTATAGTTTTTTATATCCTTAAGTCTGCAAACTGAGGATGTGAAGTTTTGGTTTTCCAGAGAACTGTGGATTAGGAAAGAAGAGATAAGGTATTTAAGTTTCTGTTTGCTGGTTAACAAAGGCATGCCTGTGGTCACTTTGACCTTCTTAGAGGATTCATTTTTTGTGAGTGGTGTATACATACCTTTTAATATATTGAAAGGAAATAAAACATCATCATAGATGATACGTTTGCAGTGAGAAGTGTTTTGTCTGTGCAGCCTGTATTTATTCCTTTGCTACTATGTCCTTGACTTAGTTCTAAGTTTTAAATGGTACATCTTAAAACTTTAGATTTAGTTTGTGTTTTTCTTTCTTTTTGTATAGTTAGCATACCATGGAAATGAATTCTTTATTCAGAGTAGGTTCAGTCTCATTGTTGCCGTGGAAATGTGTGCTTCCTTAACATATAGAACAGTGTATAAGACAATCCGGAATAAACACTAGCGAATACAATTCTCTTTCCTTCTCTTCCTACTCTTTCACTCCCCAGGCCTGACTAGTGTATCTTTCAACTGCTGCCTTTGCCTCCCTTCTGCTTTTTAGTTTAATACAGTTTAGCCAAGCATTGATATAATTTTATTGCCTTTGTTAGCTAATGCTTAACACAGGATTCAGAGCATCAGTTTGCTTCCAGCCTGGTGCAGCCTTCAATTTGATGGCAAAAATGGGTTTCTCTCTTAGCAGTAAATGTTCAGTTCTCTGCCCCACTTCCCTCACCCCATGGGCTGAGCAGGGCACACTTTCCATGCCAATCAGGAATATCATGAGGGCATGCAAATTTAGCAGTACGCCCTTACCTGTTGCTTGAAAAATTGACCATCGGTCTGTGACTCTCAAATGGGAGACCATTGGCCAGGAGAGGGAATGATCAGAAACCAAACTACTCTCAGCAAGCTTAAATTTGCTCAGTAGGAATCTGTATCCCCCTTGGAAACTTCTGAATAAGAAACTCCAAGAGATAGAACTGAAGGGAAAATAACTAGAGAGTTATGGCCTCTCAGCTGTTACATGAATGCATAGTGCCATCTAAAAGCATGTTAACTGACTGGTATGGTGATGACCCATGAAAAGCAGGGAATACTACTGGCTCAGACTTAGTGGGGGCTTGGTTTACATTTTCCCAACTGCAGGTGGATCAAAAGAACTAACAGAACAAGCCAATGTTATGCAATTCTGTCTTTGCTCTCAATATTCAGTGGGAAGTTGGCATCTTTGTTTTTGTTGCAGTAATAAAGTTAAATAAAAAGTAAGCATCAGATACTGCGCTTTAAAATTAATATTGTAAGCTTTTTTTTTTGACAAGTTAATCATACTGGAATAAAATTGCTTCTGTGTTTGCATTGTTACTGAAAGTATGACTTGCAATGCTGTAGAAGCCTAATGCTAATGAGGATGGGAAGTAAAGAAACAAGTTTAGGGGTTTTTTTATACTTATGTGGTTATTCTTTTGAGGGAATGCAAAATTTGTAAATGAGCAAATCTTGATAGTTATATATGCTCATTTGTTAATGTTCAGTGTTTTGAAGGAAGCTGAGATACCAGGATAGAGACCTAAGTTCTTTGCTTGTGCTGTGCAAAGTAATTTGACAGTTAAGGGCATGTTAAGTCTTGACAAGGTCTACTGGGAAAGGAGGCTGTAGGTACCAGATGTGTGCTTGGGATGGTATTGTTTCTCTGAGAAGTTTGCAACTTGATTACAGAACTGCTTTTGAGCAGAAATTCAAGTATTACAGTTTAACTTGCTTTATTTTATATGCACCTTAAAGGTGAATTGAAGGCAAGTTGTATAAAATGTCAGGACAGTAAGAACATTTCTCAAAATTACTGTTGGGAATTTAACTTATAGGCCTGAACCTTTACATTCCTGCCATTATCCTGCTTCCAAATGTGATAGATTGTGTTTAGATTATGGACAGATGAGACTTATCCTTTACATTCTTTGAAGCTGATCTTGCATGAGAGCAGCTCCTTGACAGTGAAACAAAGCATGTTAAATAAATTTGAAGTTTGGAAGTATGCTATTCGTTAAGTCTCGCTTCTTTCTAAGTAAGGGTTTCTGTGACATTCAAAGCATTATTTTTAATGAAGATATTTTATCTTTAGAGGTTTTCTATTTTGGCAGTTGTTCTAGAAAAGGACTTACATAAACTATATTTTTAATGGCTTGACACTTTAATGGTCAGGATTTCCTGATGGCATGCCGCAATCAAGAGTGACTGGGCAGGACTTGAGACAATTGAGTTCAAACTGATTTCCTCTTCCCCCTCCAGTTTTTGTGTTTTATCACATTGTTTTCCACTTAGTATGGTTTGGTGTTTTGGCATCTTGTGCTATCAAAATTATTTTTAAATTTTTCTTTTTTTCCTGGCCGATAATAATCTACATGCATGGTCTACCATACAAGGTTCTGTAAAATGAGTCACATAAGGAATTGTATTTCTTGCATATTCTAGTAGCAATTTCAGCCAGTATTTGCCATATATGTCCTAGCTGTTGTGTTGTTAAGGACTTTTAAAAAATGTGAGTATGTAAAATTTATCTTAAATCCATCTTCGTAATTTTTTTGGGGAATTATTGTTTAATTTAAAATTTCTTGTTTGCCATGGTAGTTGCTTGTGCCGTAGGTGGGTCATTCTGCCCTGCTGTCAGACACTGTGTTAGAATTACATAGCACTAGAGATCAGGTGATCTTCAGCAGTATCTTTTGGACTGTAGCTTCTAGCAGCCTTTGATGCTGTCAATTCCAGCATTCTCAGTGGACAGAGGGAGCCCAGAAACGACTAATAGTCTATTTCTGACTATTGCCCTGGGTATCCTCACACTATCCTGTATGTCAGATCTGACCTCTTTTTCAACCGCTGAATTTCTCAATAAAAGTATTTGTGTGTTCTACTTCAGTAAATAAAAAATACTCATCCATCTGATTTAAGTGATTGTACATTATGTACATGGCTGTTGTTTGTCCTGTTCAGTCACAATTCTGTAGAGGAACAGGTGCTCTTTGTACAGTATGAGGATGGAGGTTTAGAAAGAATGTTTTGTGGAGTTGGTGCTTCTCACCTTAGTGTAAAGATAAGAGGAGCGAGTACCACAGTCCTTAATGGCAAAGCCAGTAGGATTTACTTGGAGAAATTTGTAGCCCAGTTTCTCTCTTTTTGTGTGTCTGAGTTTAGGTAAAATAAGTATTAAAAATAATTTCCCTGATTTTATCTCTAATCCATTTTATCTTTCTGTGTGTTCTAGAGTTTCAGGAAAGAAATCCTATACCTATTTTATTTCAGGCTTTTCAAAGTAGGGAAGGGACTATAAGAGATGTAGCCCCGTACAGGAATTGGAGTATTTGCTGGTTAGAGTTTGCTCAGCCATTAAAGCAGCTAGACAAGAAGAATGTCCTGTTCTCTTCATAATGCTTCCTCAAAGAGCATCTGAATTTTAGTACAAAAAACGGGAAAAGGAGCAATGTGGCAGAGAATATAGCAAAAAGTCTCCCAAGGATTGTGGTGATGGGGAATTTAGAAGAGAAAAAGACCTCTCATGGACTTTTTTGTGTTTGGCACACAGAAAATTCACACATCCCAGACAATTGCTATAGGTGTGGAAAAGATGAGGGAGAAATTTTCTTCTAAACTGAAATATTTGGGTTTTGTTTGTTGGTTTTGGTTTTTTAGTAATAAAACCATCATTGTAAGTTTGATGCAACATTGCTTCTCTTTTGCGTTTTGTCTTGTGGAAGACTGATTACATTTCTGGGAAATTTATGCCAAATGAAAATCTAAAAATCCCATTTTAAGAATGAAAGTGCCAGAGATATTAACAGCAGTGGAGAAAAAGACTACTGAATCTCTGGAAGGACTAAATTACTTAGTTATAAGGCAAAGCTCCAAATTTGAGGATCATCTGTAGCAGCAAGACTTCTAAGGGGTTGTAGTCTGTCCCAGATACCTCAAAAACCAGATATTGCCAGACAAGGTTTTATGCCTTAGAATTTCTGCTGTGTCTTTGTGTTGGGAAGAAGTAATGTTTCTATTACCATTCTTGCCTGTGTTTTCAGAGGCTTTGAGAGTAGAAAACAAGCTTCATGTGAGTACCTGTAACTAGACAAATGGACAGCTGCTTTCTCAGTTGAGTCAGCTTTCCTTAAAGAAAGGATGTTCATATTTGCTGGAGGTAAAAAAAAATAATCTTTATGATAAAACACCGAAGATTTCTGTGAAGATTTTGTTCTGTGGGGTTTTTTTTAGTCCAAATGAAAGCTCAGCTGTCATAGTACCACTTCCCACAATAAAGTCAGAAAGACTTTCTGTATTCTCTCCCAGGCCATCCTTCATGTTACAGCCATATTGTTAATTAACTACTTGTTGAAATAAATGTATCTTCTGTTTATTGATGCAGCATTCATTTATGTTTCTTTGCCCCAGAGTTTGACTGAAATATAAACATATCTGAAACTCCGTAGTTAAGTTGTTAATAGGGAAGTGTTTCTACTGCAGAAGTAAAATGTAAGTTCCGATTTAGATGTGATGGGGAAGTTATCAATACACATAAAACTTCCTCTCACTGAAAGGTTTGACTTGGCTTTACAAACATGACACTGAGCCATACCACTGAACTAAGCCCCTTGTAAGCCTGTTTCTACTTCACAGATAGGTAATCCATTCATTTTATCATCATGTGACATATCATGAATGCATGACAGAAGTACCAGCTGCTGTTGCTGGTTATTTAATTATTTCCATAAAAGTCGCTAAAATCGGTGAAGAATTGAGGGAGGTGAGGGAAGAATTTGCAATCTGGGCTTAGTCCAGGTGACCTGTTAATGAGATAATAGTTCTTCTTTGCCTGTTGTGTAATTAGACACATTTGTGAAGCCAAAACCTTTGTTAAATATCTTCCAGAGAAAATTCACTGTATACTGCCAACACAGAGAAAGAAGAGAGAATTCCATAGCTGGTGCTGCTGGATGAATTAGTTGTGTGGTCTGTATTGATAATAATAGGATGTTTGTTCATCAGGAACTATGTATCCAGACTAAGGTATGAGAAATAGGGGAGAAAGAGCAGGTTTGTTTTCTTGATCATGTATATTTTAATGTATTTGGATTGATTTCAGTTTCTACTGCTGTGTTTGTAATTGTGGTGTTACCAATCAGTACATGCGTATTATGTAAAGCAAAGGAATATCTAGATATCACACTCTATGGAAATGTGTGGTCAGTGGCTCTTAATAGATACTTAATTTCACTGTCAACGACTGTGGATTTTATTCACATTATTTAGGTTATCTTGTAAAGTGGCATTGCTCTGGTGTCAGGAGGCTGCTGTGCCTCTCCCTTCACTTTCATTGTTTCATACCACTATCAAGAGTAATATTCGTATTAGGTGTTGGGGTTTTTAAGGGCCTTGTAAGAGTGTCTCAAAAAAGAGCATCTAGCAGAAATTCAATTTCTTGGTCCATCTAAAGATATTATTGAGAATAACTTCCATAACTGAGAAAATCAGAATAGCAATTGTATATAACTGGATGTGCTTAAAATAAGTATGTATTTTATGAGTTTACAAAGTTTTTCTCTTTTATCTGTTAGCACAGTTTAAGATTAGTAGCATCTTGCTGGTAAATAAGTGTTAATTAAATAAATGAGAAAATCTGGATAAATGCAGTATAATGCAGAAGTGTCCACTAATTCTGGTGACTCCAGCACTTGTGTGGTGCTGGTGAGCCAAGAAACCAGCCAGAGCTACGTGTGCCGCAGTACTGGCTGTGCATGACATCAGCAGGGATTCAGTGCAGCTGGAGCAAGTACGGCAGGGATAAATCCAGCTTTCAGACAGGCCTCATACACTGTCCGTAGTGCTACATAGTTTGAACAAAAACCACTGAAGTAGACCTGGTGGTCTGCTGTGCTGTCACATGCTTCAGCAGCCCAGGTCAGCTGCCTCGTCCCATCGCTACTGTGAAAGCAAATCCAAGAGATTTACATGAAGAATGGCTCTTTCTTTGTATTTGCCTATAGGTTGGAGGCTAAGGTCTGGAATGTGCACCTGTTATTAGAGAATGTATGTTGAATTTTGTTGTGTTCGTAAAGCTGTTCACTGTTCTTTTCATTCAAGTCATAAGACTTTTTTTCCACTGGTAGGAGTAAACAGACTTTGGAAACAGTAGAAACCTGATGATCAACTGGAATTTTAGAATTGCGAAATAACGATAAGTTTATTGAAGAAGTTGCTCTAGAAAACGGGGTGCTGATCAGGGACACCGGAAACCTCGGTTTAACATTTAGGCTCTATTCATAATTTGTTGGGATGATTCTGCATAGGTTGCCATCTCTTTTGAGCATTGATGTCCTTTTTAGGAAAAAAATTATTATTTTGGTAAAATAACTAAAGATTTCTTGTTATGAAACACTCTAACAATCACTACAAACATGTTTCCATGTATATTAATATCATTTCTTTGAGGCAGAGATATAAAAATAAAATGTTCTAGATGTTATCAGAGTAGAAGGCAAAGAGCTTAATTAAAATTCCTTTAAGTAACCACACATAATATTTTTAGTCTTTGGAAATTTTGTATTGTCAGTTGGACATGCAAACCCTATTCTGCAACAAGTGTCACAGGAAATATGAAATACTCGTGAAAGTACATGTGCTGCAAAAATAACAGTAAAAAGCTTAATTGCTAAATGTGAGCCATGTAAAATTACCTACTACTTTAGCAACTAATTAAAAATAGCAACCAAGAATATAATTTGCTTGATGAAAACTGTGGAGGCTCAAGATTGTGTTGAGCGTGCTTATTTTATAGTTCAGTACCTTATTTTAAAAAGCTATAAAGTAATTCCAGGTGTGTTTTCAGGTATCTGGAAAGAGGGGAGATACCTGATGGAAGTTTTGCTTCACTCCAACCATTCCAACTTCCTGAGACACAGCAGCAACCAAACTCAAATTTCAGTTAAAGCAAAAACCATGAAAAACTTAGGAAAAAAGCACATACGAAGTGCCAAATTTCTTGGCTACATGTAACTGGTACCCAGAAAAAAGTCTGAAAGCTAAAAATCATCATTTTATATTAGCCATTACATAAAATGGACTCAACTGTCACTGGCTGGGGTGTGTTTGTTACCTTTCAGTACTTGCTTAGTATGTTTGAACCCTGAATAGTCTCATTGGTAAATAGGAAGCTGCTTTATATCCTCAAATACTTGATGTGTTTGGGCTATGCGGAGGGAAACAGGATGATAAAATAGCAGCATTCTTTACCATCAACTTGGGTATTAAATAATCTTTCCTAGTTCTAGACACTTGAGTTAACATGAAACAACTTTGTTACTCATTTAGCATACATCAGGGTGCGTTGCCTTTTGACCTAGGAGTGTGTTGTCTGTCTAATTATCCTTTGTATTGTTTCACTGTTCCTTGCAACTATCCAAACAATTTGGTGTGGCCCTAGCAACCAAACAATACTGTTTAGCAAAGATTTCCTTACTGCGTTGCTCCCAGATTTCCCACGTAGCAGTAGCTCACATCAGAGCAAACAAACAGGATATTGTTTCAAGTGAATAATGTTCACTGTTTTCAAGTGATTTATGAAAGTAGTTTTCTAGTTTTGAACTGTTGCAAGTTGTGTGATTTCTGGTACCAGATCTCATCTGAAGTTCTGTAGGATGCTCCATGTTTTGAAGCTTCCAGATGATGTTTGAGACTTACGTTTCTGGCAGCTAAGAGTAAAGAATGGCTTATGCTTTGATGGTGAAGAATAACCATCAAAGAAATTATTTGATCCTGTCCTACAATGAGATTTTTTTTCCATTAAGTATATTTAAAATCCATATAGATCCTTCCTACAATATTATTGATTGCAAATTCATGAGTAAATGAATCCCGCTGAACATAATTATACCAGATAATAATGTTGTTTGACCTAGTTAAGAAATCAGAATAGATTTTGACTTTTTCTTTAACAAACTCTTATGTATTTTGTTATTAAACACAGTCAAGCTCCCTCTCCATCTTCCCTCCTACATGTTTGTTTTCTGTGTGTTATTTAACTAACTTAATGGTTTTACAAAGTGCATAAAACCATGAACATTGTTATGTGCAAGACAAGAGTCTTGACACTAATGTCAACCGTTAGTGGTGTCATGAATTAGAGTCCTCAGCAAGTTCATGGGTGAAAGTAAATCCTAGTAATTTTTTCTGCCTTTTAAAATGCCTTTCTAGCATTTTAGCAAAATGAAGGTATCTGTAATTCTCTCATGGCAGTGTTTATAATTGCTTCAGTTTGACAGTTTTCCCTCATTTTTTTGGGGGGNCAGCTGAAGAGTTTGTGTATGTGAACACAGAGATTAGTAACACATATGGCTGTAGGGTAGCCTTGACTCTGCTTTGCTGCTGAAAGAGTAAAAAGGCAAGCCCTGTCCCTGCACTGACTCTGTGTGCTGGCACTTGTGTATGATGTGTGCCTTGGACAAATGATTGTGTCAAAATTAACCTGGGGAAAAAATTAATACACGTGCTGCTTTTCCAGTCAGTTCTTGCACAGCTGCACACTTGTGTTTGCTTGCCCAGGAAAGGAGAGAGCTGGCTGGAAGGGCCACTAAGGTGGTCCCTTACAGAGGATTAAATTGTTAACACGAAGTAAAGATAGCACTTTGAAGATGGTCAGCTCTCAATATTTTCCTGATTCTTAAGTGACAGGGGCTTTCTGAATGTGATGTTTTAAAATCTGCAGACAAAAATGTATTATGTAAACACACTATTCAGAATTGTCTGCATAAAGCACATCTAAATATAGTTTTGGATTAAGGAGCACAGTGGCCTTCCTTAGTTTCCCCGCAGAGCAAAAAGAGCTGGTTGAGTAGCAGCTCCTCATTCTTCAGGAGTAGGAACTGGACCAGAGCTCTGGCATGTTTGCTTCAGTCCAGATAATGTGACAGTTGTGGCATATCCAGTAGGTAAGTCTAGAATGAGCTGAAGCTGCTGCTTTGCTAAACTTCTGCTGAGACCCAAGTAATGATATTCAAAAGGAGATATAAACACTCTCATTTCTTTCCAGCCTGTTAGCTTCAATATGTCTTTTAAAATAAGACAGTCCAACTTGTCTGTTGACTGGAACAAAGCTTTAGCTTTCTTAGAAACTCCCATATTTAGGATAGAAGCAACTGCATATATTAGAAATGTGTTGATATGTGTTATGGGTCCTTAGCTACTCAAATTTCTATTTATTTATCTGATAGAGATGAAAGTAGAGTTGTTCAAAATCTGTATGTTGCAGCATTCCTCTGTTTTGCTTATCCCATGCTTGGTATTTCTGGTCGTTACCTGCTATGGCTAGGAAGGATCTATTTATTCCTTGTTTCCACCTTTTCTTGAACCTCTGTGCTCTTGTTCTTGGCACATAATTAATCTCTCTCATTTTCTGGGCTGTCTTTGGAAGCACTAGGGCTTAAGGATGGCAAGAGTACGGGTGCTGGAGAGCGTAGGCATTGTAAAGGTATGAAATATTTTTTGAAGTCCCTGAAATGTTTATGTTTCCGTACTGAAGGACGAGGCAGTCATCAGATGTGGGATGAGAAAGAGTTTTGGGTTGTCATCTTCCTTTTGCAGCGTGCACTTTGTTCTGTTTCTTAATGCTTTTGTATACTTCTATCTAGTGAACTTTCACCATAGGGATCTTGATCATGACAGTGTGTGTGATGTCTCATTGTCTCTGCTGTGTGGGACATGCTCTTCTCTGTCTTTTAGGGCTTCCGTTACTGAGGTCAAAGTGCTGGATTGAAGTGTTAGAGGATGTTTAGAGATGTTTTATGGCATGTGCAGTGTGTGCATGTTCTGGTATTAGCCCTGGTTCCTGGGAACTCGGTTTTGTCACCTTGTGCAAGTCTTTCCAGCCTCGGAGAAAGGGTATTGCAGTTTGTGCACAGGAAAAAATATGCATTAATCCAGCTGAACAGCAAGTTTGTGCAATAGGGTAGAGAATAAAAACAGGTCAATTGTAGTACTCACAGCCTTATGTGAGGTAACCTCCATCTTTGATTAGAAGCTAAGGTAGTTGGGGACATTCAGTTTTCACTCCTGCAGAATTGCTCACTTCACTAATGCATTTGATAAATGGTAAATTTCAGTAGAAGTTGCAGGAGTCTCTGTTATGTTATGTAAATGTAACTTTCTGAATTGATAGAAGGTATAATGAATGGCCAAGACTTAAACTTGAGAAGATGTGAAGTACCAAAGGTTTGGTCTCCATGTTTGGTCTCATGTATTTTCATAAATGAGTTGAAAAAAAAGTTTGAGTAAAAGTTGTGGATAATATTTAGCTAATAGGGTTTGCACATGTAAAAACTGAGAACACATAAAAAGATTTCCAGGTTCAGCAAAATAAACCAAATGGATCTCCTCACACTTTACCTGCAAAAAGCCTTAAAAAAGCTTACCTGAACAAATAATGAAATGTAATAGATGGGAACTAGGCTCCTTGCATGACTGTCTTTGGAAAATAAAATTTTAATATAAATAGATAAGAATTGTTAATATCAATTCCTAATATTGATTCAAAAATTATATCTTCAGTCATGGAATACACTAGGGAAATATCAGACCTCCCTTGATACATCTGGGTCATCATTAAGAGGTATCAACAGTTATTTTGACATATGGTGTGCAAGACAAGAATTATAATTATTTACCCTAATTGTTTTGTGTATTAAACCTGTGTGTGAGTTCTGAAACATGATTTTCAGTACTGCAGCTCACATTGCAGGCAGCTTTCACAATAAATAAATGGTTTGGAGTGCTTAGGGAGAAAAATAAAATAAAAGGTGGATAACTATATGTAAATTTTGTATATGACAATTTGGGTATAAAAGCAGAAGCCTTAATTCTTAGAAGATTAGACTGACATATGTACAAACTGCTATTTGTACTGATTAATTAGTATTTTTTACAAAGAACAAGTCTTTAACATGTGTTACTAGAAGATCAGTTAGCATGACATGTCTAAAAAGGGTTTGTGTTCTTGTTAGGAAAATCAGCTTACTGACAAAAAATGCCAAGGAAGTATTTCTCTTGAAGGTATTTGGATACCAAATTGAAATGTGAACTTCATGGGTGATCTGTGAAATGGAATCGAGCAGATGACTCTCATAATATAGGGGGATAACCCTTTTCATTCAACCTTCTGATTTTTAGTCATACTTGAACTGAAGGTACTGTATGTTAATCATGGTCATTGTAGAGCATTTTATCAGTAACAGAAGTGATCTACACTGTAAACCCTTGTGCAACTTAAGAGTTGAAATTCCAACCTAATTAAAACAAACAAATTCTTGTTGTATGTTACAGCTACTTGTTTCCTTCTGTCTTAGAGAATTTACTGTGTGAAAATGTGTGTGTGATGAATGGGAAAACCCAAAGTGATTGGCACCATGTTTAGAAGCTCTGTTTCATAGCTCTATGTTTTTCTTGTTTTTTTCCTATAGCCTCCGCACCACCCAGCAGAGTAAATAAACGCAGAGTTTCTCCAAGTGTTGTTTCCACCTGGGAAAAGAGAGGCATCATCATGTCTAACATTACTATTGACCCAGATGTGAAACCTGGCGAGTATGTCATCAAAAGCCTCTTTGCTGAATTTGCTGTTCAAGCTGAAAAGAAAATTGAACTTGTAATGGCTGAACCTTTGGTGAGTCCTTTTTTTTCATAGTATTCCTTGAAATGGTCTTTTTTCTGAAATAGGCTGATTTATCATATATATGGTTACTGAATGAAGCACTCCCAGATATTGTTGACTTTTCAGAGGGATTACTTCGGGAATAGGCTTCTGCAAACAGGGTTGCTACCTGACTTGTTTTATTGACTCATGTTAAAACTGTTACCTAGTAGTTACTGGAAACAAGACCTCTTAATATCCCTAAGGTCTGTGGAGTTACAAAAGGAAATAGCAACAACAAAAAATGTTCCTTCATTAATACTATGAAGTGTGTTTCCTGTCAATGTTTCTTTGAAGTAATACTTGGACAATATACTTTCAAGAAAAGATGCATTTGCTTTGTTTTCCAAAGTAATGATAGTAACACCTGGATTAATATAGTAGTCTACGTTTATTGCAGATTAGGCAAAAATGCAAAATTCCATTAGTGATCAGATCTCATGGTCTTGAAATAAATGGATTTGTTTTAATTTGGAAATTTCTGGGGGGGAAAAAAACAAAAAACCAAAACCATAGCAAACAAAACCAACTTTTTTTCCCTTAAACTTGGAAATTGGCTGGGCAGGTGAGACGTTGTGGCTTGCTGAAGGCCAGCTCACAGAAGGCTTCAGTTGGCAGCTGCTGCTTGCTGAAGTGTTCATGTGCAGAAGTGCAGATGTGAGCATTTGAGCCCCAGTTTTGAAACTTCAGGAAAAGGTTTTATCAAGAAGCAGTCCAAAAGAACACAAATACGGGGCTAGAACTGTGTGGGTTATGGAATCATCTTCAACTACAACCATTAGCAGATAAAAGGCTGACGAAAGTGAAACTTTCTTCATACCTATTCCTTATATATATGCCTGTGTGTACCAGGCAAGCCTACAACTTAAACATAACTTGTCTCTTTGCTTTTAGACATCCAGAAAAATCATATATTCAGGAGGGGTTTATAAGAAAGCACAAAAACTTCATAGCAAAAGGGTGATGAAAACAAGTGATGAAGGGTACCTGGCTAAAAAATGAGAGGAGAGATGTAGTGGCAGTAATTCTGTGGGTGGAAAGGCAGGTAGCTCCACTGTCCATCTGTATGCTGAGTGCTGCTCCTCCAGCCCCATTTCCATTCATCTGCTGAACAAACAGGGAGGGTAGTGCTTGGCCAGAGGGACAGACTGCCTGTTATTGAGATGAGCTGAAGAGGGCTTTTCCTGCAGACGCAGCTAGTTTGGAGTTAAATCTAACCCAGAATACTGGTAGCAAGGTAAATACGATAGTCCTGGCGTTCACTTGTGTAGCAAAACTTGTCCCTGGACCAGATTAAGTAAATCCTCTGTCAGCAGTCCCAGGTTGTGTCTTCTTGCCGTGCTGTTGACTGTTAATTAAACAAATGTTTTAAAATCTGTTAATCATACAAAATTGAAATATTTTGCCAGATTAAAAATTAGATACCCCATGAAACTAATGGAATAATGCGCTTTTCACGGAAGAGTGATTCCCAACTCTGTTGCCTGGTGAGGTTTTATGGTGATTGCATGAAGTCTACCTTAGTCGAGATTTTTTACTGATAAGAATCTGAAGTCAGTATTTGTGTGTATACAGTGTGTATAAAATTCTTTAGGATAAGGTAAGAAATTACAAATATTACTAAAGTAGTAATCTATGAAGGTTTTAAACAGTTTTGTCTGTGTTCATTTGCTAAGCTGAATTCCTTCAAACAAAATATGTTTTAATGGACTCAAATGTAATTTATATCTATAGCCAGCTTTCCTTATTTTATAGTGGTGGGTGAGAAGGACTACATAGAAAACCAGCAAATTAAGAGAGGTGCCAAAGGGTATGGAAAACTGAAACAACCTGAGCCTGTATAACATAAATAGATAGAAGGGAATCCTTAGGTGTCCCACTGAAAGGAAATACCAAAGTATTGAAGCAGCTTTATTTCTGTATGTAGAATTTAAGTACTGAACATTCAGTTCTACTGTATGAAATCTAAAAAGAAAGATAAAGAGGCTGGAAGAGCACCAGAAAGGCACTGATCTTGATTGGATAAAAGGCTTTAATGGAAGAGAGGAAAGCCCTTTATTATTTTAGTGTGATTTGATTTTGTGGAATGATGTGGCTACAAACGAAAGTGTGGAGAATATATATAGGGTTACATAAATCTTTAATGAAGCTAGGCTGTTGGGTGAGGCTGTTTGAGAGAATTTAAAGCCAGACTAATCAAAATTGGGAGCTAGACACTTTTTAAAACTCTTAACATGCCAGTAGGGGAGCAAAAATTAATTAAAATATAAAATTTTTAAAAAGTCGCTGTGGATCAAGACAGCATATTTGGGTAGGGGTAGTATCATTTTTGCTAGATGTATGGGTTATGTTTTAAAGTTACTGACTTGTGGTTTTAAAAATTAATGGAATGATTTCTCTGGCTGTGAATTTTACCTACTTTCTTCTTACTAATTTAATTAAGAGTTCTCTGCTTGCAAAATTGCAATACCTCAGCGTTTTTGAAGTTACAGACAGAGCTTATCAGCAAATGCTTAAAATAAATGATTAAATGAAAGCAGCAAGTGTAACGACAGGAAGGAAGATCATCCTTTTAGTGAATAAATGAAATTAAACCACTTCTTTTTTTAAATCAGTTACTCTAAATCTTTTGCAGCAGTATATAGTTTTAAAGGAAAAAAGAGCCCAAGAGTAGTCTTGTAGCTTAAAAAATAGTGCTTCTCAGCTGAGAAATGACACTGAGGAATGACACCAACCTTCCCCAAATGTGACATAAACCATACCAGTTAAAAAGATTAATGATAAACTCAATTATTTTGTATTTTGTCAAGCTGTATGTAAATGTGGATGGTTAGAATTTAAGCAGAGAGTTTAACATGATGCCACCAAGTTGATAAGCTGCTAACTTATTAAACTGTAGTTGTCCCATGTTTAAGTCAAAGCTAGCAAGAGTAGCAAGAGTATTTAAGCCTGTTACCAACACGAGCGATTTTATTCCATTGTGGAAATACTAAATGTGGCTCAGACTAGCACTGTACACTTTGCAAGTCTTGCCTAGGTGCTTTCAAAAGCTTGTCTGAAGTAAAATTTAGCACAGTACTCTGTTTGCCGCTGGTGCAAGGATGCAGGCACTGCCCAGCCCTCGGGCTGCAGGAGGCAAGGCAGCATCCCTTGTCCCATTTCTTTCCTGCAGCTTGGAGGACAGACAGAAGTACACTAGTCTGCTGTGCACACCTCAGCCACCCTGCTGAGGTGTGCTAGCCACCAGAGGATGGTGCCGGGGAATATTGGAGAAGGGCCAACGGGTGGTACCTTTTTCCATGGGTGCAGTTGTTTGCACAGCACATGCACGTCTGTCTACATCCTGATCCCTGCTGCCTGCCATATGTTGACATTTCTCCTTTACACAGTGGATGCAAACTGCTCTTTGCTTAATGCAATAGTGTTTTGTTTCTTTCATTTCATTTGTAAAAGATAAATGTAGACCTATTATTTTCATCTCTCTCTGAACTTCAGGAAGCCAGGAAAATAAATCTTAAATTATTAATTCAGTTAGAGTTTCCAGACCTTTACTTTATGCTGTTGAATAGATTTTTGTAAATCATGTGAGATGACTGGAGCCATGACAAAGCAGAGGTAGAAGAAGGCATTAAAAGAAAATAAATTTTAAAGCCATACGAATAATTCAAAGGCCTTGATAAACCTGTGACTGGGTTCAAGAGTATTATTTGGTTATGTCACCTTTGTTTGGTCAGTGTTAAATTAACTGTACAGTGGTATTTACCTTTTAACAGTTAAGATCCTTAGTGCTGAGGAAACATAATAGAGAGGGTTATGAACTTGTAAGGTCTTTATTCTTTCTAACCTTGAAATCTTAAACATTTGATATACAGAAGTATCTAAATTAGTATGGATTATGGGAGGGAAGCTAAACTTTCAGAACTATCTTGAAAAGTTTGCTCTCTGGCACGGATTTCAACTTCTTTTTCTAAAGACTTACAAATTATTTCACTTCTCTTTGATCTGTCATTCTTTTCTTTAACAATTTTTGGGTTTAGACACATGCAATGGGTATAATGAACCCAAGGTTTCCTCACCTGTCTGGTAGTTTTGTAGTATTATGGTGGAAACATAGTATGTTGGGACATTGTAGTCTAAGGAGACTTAAGGAACCTGACTTTTCCCGTCTTCTTACAGGAAAGTCACTTCTCCATCTTCTAAGGAAGTAGTTTTCTAGTTTTTCTCCTTTAGCTTAATTAGCAATGATACAATGTTTGTATAGAGTGGAACATTTCTTGTGTTTCTGCTTTATAGATAAGATAACGATTATTTGTGCAGTTTATCTGAAAGCATTATGCAGATAACATGAATTCACCTACAGAAGGTGTTTCCATTTAAAAAAAAAAGGAGGGAAGAGTGCTAGCTAAAAGAAAATTCTGCCTTGCAAGTGCTCCCTGGAGCTTCAAAATACCAATTCTCATAACAATATTTTGAACAGATTTAACATGTAAAATTACATGAATTTGAAAGAATTAAGAAAGTGAAACCTTTCCCTCTTGCTTTTGAATACATAGTGGAAGAACATTAATACATCTTTCTTAAAATAATTTTTAATTTAGGCATACTGGAAGTGAACATAAATGGTAGTATTTTCCTAGATAATTAAGTGGATTTTTTTGCATTATGGAAATCAAAAATGACTTGTGAATTGGTATGTATATAATTTCAAATTTTACTTTCAGAGTAGGCAAATGCTTTTTGCCTTGGCAATGTTGAATTCAAGTTTTCAGAGGCTGTAAAAGTTGCCAGATACTGTGTTCTTTTGAACACCAAGTATAGCTGAACTTATAGGGGAAAATGCCAGAAATTGTGCTGTGTTTTCAAGATTACAATTAGGACAAGAAAAAATAAGTTGCCAGTTCAAACCTTGGATTTGGTACATGCAGTATGAGTTTTTATCTGTTGGACATGTAGTCTGTCTCTTGCAGCCTTGCAAGTGTTAATCACCAAGCAGTGTTGACTTTCTAAGTTTTGTCAACAGCCTGACAGCATGGGTGTTGTCTCATACTAAACTACTGAGCAGTTACTTTGTTCTAACTGAGTTACAACCTGTTGAGAGCAGTACTGGCTATCAGTATTGCTCACACCTCCTTTTACATGCCAACCCAGGCAAGTTAACTACTTGACTTACCTTGCTCCATTAAACTTCCTTGTTTTCTTACTGCAATCTTAATGTGAGCAATTCTTCACCCTGAGTGCTTTTTCTGCTTTCCTTGTGGAAGATAACATTTTGGACTCATTTATAATATTATTAAGTGAAGAGTAGTTAAAAATTTTATAAAATAACAGGAAATGCTCATCAGATCTTTATATATGTTACCATTTTGCAGTGTGCCCTTAAAGCTGTTACTGTGGCACTTGGGTTGCTGTAGATCATTGATCCTCAGAGCCAGTGCGCAGGACTCGGTGTTCCTTCTTCTTTTTCTTTTTTCTTCCCTTTTTTCTTCTCTTTTTCTTTATTCTTCTTGAGGTTTTTTTCTTTTTCTTTTCCTACTCCTTCTTTTCTTTTTTTTTTTTTTACTTTCCAAGGTACCTGAGCAAGTATAAAGTTTGTATTTCTTATAAGTGTATAATTTCATGCTCTACATAGTGACCAGTAAGAATTACTGTTTAGTAAGAGTTCATGAATATTTTATTTCTATAATGCTTGATCCTCATTAAATTATTTTGTCAGGAATATAATTTAATTTTGGTTTTAACAGAGCAGTATGTCATATGCTACTGGTAGCAAAAATATTTTAATAAGTAAAATTCTAGTAATATTGCTTCTTTTTGGTCCCTTACACAGTTATTTCACATTAAAGCAAGTGATTATTTACATTCCCCTTTTCCTGGAGTAGGTCTTCTAGATGTATTTCGTTGCAGTTCAGAAGAATTGAATGGAAATGCATCGAACATTTGTCTTAGCCTTTGTTAAGACATTTTAAAAATAATTATTGTAACTTAGAATAATTGCCATGTATGAACATGAATACACTTATTAATTGAGATGGGAATGGCTTTCGTAAGTTACATTTGACACCCATCACCAGCAGGTCCCTGTTTTGCCCTGACATCTTCTGTATGTCAGTCTTACGTTATTATTGTTTAGCTACTGAATTAATTTTTGGGAGTATGCTTCACATCTCCAGAAATGTTTCTATCTGAAAAACAATGCAAATATTTACATTAGAAGTTAATTCTTTATTCTGTAATATAAGGGAGAAAGAAGGAATCTATCTTTGCTGATGGTCAATTACATTGTGAAATGTGTGTTTCTTTTAATTTTTTTTACAGGAAAAGCTGTTGTCCAGATCTCTTCAAAGAGGTGAAGATCTTCAGTTTGATCAGGTAGGAGACGTATCACTGAAGGCAACTTTTACTGGATTAAAGTGGGCTCTGTTTTTGCAGAACAGTGGTTCCACTGTTGTAATAACGTAGAACATCCACATCTGAATCTGTGTCAGAAGATTTAGACTCTGAATGTTAGTTAGACTTTATTTTCCATTGTAGAATATGATAGTAAAAAACACTAGAATAGATAATTACTTGAAGGTGGCAGTGAAAACTGGTGGAAGAAAGATGCTGAAATGTGCTAGAGGACAAAAAGCCAATTTCTACTGTCGCTTATTGTTTGAGTGTTTGGGGTTCTGTTTTTATAAAGGAACAGTGATACTTGTATTTCAGTAACATGGCTTTTACTGAAGGCCTTTTGATTCCATGGCAGAACATATAGGGTAGATTCAAAGTGTTTGTCCTTTGCTGAGAACATAGATGCACTGCTAGGCAATCCCATTTCACTTACTGTCAGTGAACTGTGTCTGGCATAACTCTCTGCTCAATTTATTAATATTTATTATCTGTATTTCTAATTCTTCAACAGTATGGGCATATTTCTGTCCTGTAACCACTTCCTTGCAATGGAGAGGCAGCGTTCAGAGGAAGCCCCATTATCTGCCTGTTCTGTTCTTGACCATTACTGAATAGCATCTACCATATGAAGCTTAGTGTTCTGTCCATATCTTCTGTAACTGAACTTTTGGTTCACGCTTTCCATTACTCTTTGGGTATAGGTATTAGACACTGCAGTGAAATCCGTGGAGCTGCCTCTACTTTTCAATGAGTAGCCATCCATGAACCTCTTTTCTCTCCTCCCAAAAGAGAGTCAAATAGTGGCATGTAATATTTTATGTACGGTTTTCTTTTCAAAGAAAAACAAATAGAAAACCACCACCAAAGACTTCACACAGCCTTTTAATATCTCCTAATCTAACCTGCTGCCTTTATCTCCTGAACAAAAGTTTACTCATAAGCAAGGGAAATGGATAAGGGGGAAGGGTTTAAATTCTTTGGTAGCTACAGGATATGATATTGTTTTAAAGCTGACCAAAACCCAAAAAAATATGCGTGATGAGGATGATCTAGGGAAATATGTAAATCAGTACTATTTTTAATTTTTTCTACTAACTGACTCCCCCTTCCTACTGCAATCTTTTTCCTCAGTGAAGAATGTTTTCTAGAAATCACTAGTTGTCATTTATTAAACAGCAGAGAAGTTCTAAAAACAGGCTGAATGGAGAGAAATAAAAAATAAAACACATGACTTTTAAAATTTGGTAATACAGAAACAAACTAATTTTCCTGAAAATACAGTGCTTTCAAAAAATTATTTTGATAGTGTGTGTATATATATATATGTGTATGAGTTCTTATTTTGTTGTTTTGTTATTTGTAATCTACTTTAGATTCAATGAGATCCAAATTTTAATGCAACTGAGTAACTGCTTTAGACAGAAGTGAATGGCTGCCTTATGGTGACAGGGATTAGGAACTTTCAGGGAATTTTGCACATTGGCAAAAGGAATTAAGACTACTTCTCTCTGTTTGTTGCTCGATGTATAAAGCCCTTATGAAGAACAATTTTCCAGCAGTGCAGAAGATTACAGATTTAAAAAGTGATTGGCAAAGTGTGGGAATGAGGAGGATCCAGAGGTCACAGCCACAACATCCAGCAGAGAAGCTAGAGCTGTTGCTGGGCCAACCTTGTTCACCCAGAGGTCTTTATGGAGCCAGGAATCTGGGGCTAAAACATGGCTTTACCCATACTGGTAATGGGTTCTGAGCTAGTAAGTGTTGTACTTTGTGAATAAAGGGAGCATGCTTGGAACACAGGAGGGACTCTGGGACTAAGGTGGTATCTAATTAAAGACTTGTTCTCTCAGCTCAATAAGTAATGAGAAGAGGGATGGAAGAGGAAGGCATGTAGTGTTGTCTGCCCCTCTAATGAAAAAGTAAAATAGTGTTAAATGGAATTATAAGTCATTTTTGTTGGAAGCATAACCAGATCAAAAGGGCTGCTATTAAAACCAAGTGTGAAAAATCGATAGCTTTAATTTTCAAACAGTAGAAATCTTCTGTTTGTCATTTGGTATCTTAATTGGAACAATAATATAAATTCAGCTAAAAGATGAAATTTTGGAAAATGAGAAGGAAATTTGTATGTTGATACACTCGTGAACTGTTAAAAATGTTAGCATTTTAGTACCAGCACTTTCTCTTTATCATTCCTAGCACATCAGGAAGCTACCGGACAGGAGTTTTTTTATAGAGCATATATTGCATTTCTTAAAATATTTTTGCTTGTACAGCTTGAAACTGAAATAGCTTGCATTTTTCTTTTTTTGTTTGTTGTAGGAAACATACTTTGCAATTTCCTACTCTTGTCCTAAGACACCAAAACTTTATGATCACACAAAAGCCTGTCTTGGCCTTCTCAGTGACTGAAAGCAGATGTGTGTGAGGTTTAGCCTTGTTCATGATTAGGCGCAACTTGAGCAATATTTTCAGGATCAGGATTTTGGCCAAAGCTGAAATTTGTGCTCTAGGATCTTACTGTAATTTTACATCTCTCTCTTTACCTCTCATAGTGCTACTGTGTATGGTATCTGAAGCAATTAGCAATACATTGCAGCCTTTAAATCTTGAGCAGGATTTGCTGTTTCGTTCTGAGGAACTGATACGTCATGATGACTATTGCAGCCTGGGTATTACCGGAACACTTTTTGTCTGGATTGCTGCTTTCAAACTAGGCATAATGTAATGCTAAAATAAGAGTTTTCTTATCTAAGAAATATACTGTGTATTTTTAATGTAAGAAATTGGGTTTTTTTAATGTAACATGATCTTGAATTTAGTATCCAAGCAGTATAGTAGTTATTTTAAGTGAAAAATAGCTGATGTTCTGCTTAGATGCTATGCAATATGAGCAAAGATGTCATCTTCCTGGTGATTCCAGTGTCTTTTCATTAGAATGCTAAGAATGCAAATCTTGGCAGGAAATAATTATTATGCAAAACGGACTTTTTATTTTTCAAGAGGAAAATGCTTTATTATGCCAGTAGTTTCTGGATTTAGCAGTTTACCAATGACATTTTTGAATACATGTGATACATGCTCGTTTCTGTGGAAGCCAGTGTAAATTGCCTAACTACTGGAACATTTGTGAATGGTAGTAGTATTGGTAAATGTTGCCCTGGTTTTTGTAAGCCTTCTGTTTTTGACTTTGGAGTCAGATTCTTTCTCACACAGTTTCATGTAAATAATAGCCAATGTTTACTTAACGGTATTTTCTGTTTTTCATTCCTTTTGTGATATGAGAGCTTTGATGAGCACCTTTCTTCTCCAGTGGGATTGAGAGGGAAGTGACATGCTCTCCAATCCCTTGTGGAGTTGGGACGTGTATAAGAATGAGATAATGTAAACAATAAAGGTCTTTTCTTTCCTCTCTGCTGAACCTGGCAGGTGTAAGAGCCTCTTTATTGTGTCTCCCCAGACACAGGTAAACTTGCAGGAAAACCTAAGGAAAAAGTTTAGGAAAGCTTAAAATGCAGCTTGCTTTTTTTTTCTTCTGCTAATAAACCCATCAGTTCAGAATACTGTTTAATTCTTGTGACTTGTATAACTGACTGGTTAACAAGCTGAGTAATGTATTCAGAAGATTGAAAGGAGTAAGAGGTCCTTCTGAGGTTTTCCCATGGTTAACTTGTCCCCATCCCTTCCACAAGCCTAAAAACCCAAGATGGTTCAAATGAGGAAAAAGAAATAATAGCATTAATGTTATATCAGAACATGTAATGGCGTAATATTATATTGTTATCTGGAATAGGGAGTACTAAATAAGTTACAGCAAGAGCATGGTTTCTATTAAAACATCTTATTTGAAAGATCCAAGGGGTAAGTAATACATGGCATCAGTGAGCAACGTAACTCTCCCATTCCAGCCTAAGTTTTGGGAATGGGCCTGCTTGCTGCCTCCTGGAAACAAGTGTATAGTGGCATTATGCTGTCTTCAGTCCTTCTTCTCCTTTCCAAGCTGGGGTACTTACGAGTTCTCTTAAAGTTTTAAATTAAAGGAAGCCTAGAGGATTTAAGTTTAATAACATCTTAACATCTTCCTTCTATAATGGTTTCTATTGCCACATCTGTGGCACAGATGGGTTTACTACTCATACGGGTTTTCTGAAAAAGCAGTAGGCAGAGGAGTTGTACTAAAAGTAAATATAGCTTGAGACCTAGACCAGTCAAATGTATTAAAGGCAATGTAGAATATCTAAAAGGCTCTTATTGTTGTTTGTATAATAACCAAAGAAGCAGGTTTTTTAAAGTTATATAATTCCTTAGTTTAGGAGGGTTGCTCCTTAACCCGTCATTTGTGATGTGAAGGTGTGTATACTTCAGATATATATACAGCAACAATCAGGGACATCCTGAAACCTCTGCTGTCTTCTCAGTGGTTTTATACATGTTATATATGTATAAATTTGTCATTTTGTAATCCCCATGAGCTTTGGAACACTTTTCTTAAATTTATTATAATAATGGTCTTAGCGTGTAATATTAACAGTAATTGTCATAGGTGAAAATGAATATTAAGTTGCCACTTTGTGAAGTTACACAGTACATGGTTTTTAACATTAAAAAACAAATTGAAAGAATAATTAAACTCTAGGATTTTTTTTGCTTTATCATGCTAAATTATTTTTCTTACTCTTTCAGTTGATAAGCTCTATGAGCTCAGTAGCAGAGCACTGTCTCCCCTCCTTACTACGCACCTTGTTTGACTGGTACAGGCGTCAAAATGGAACAGAAGATGAATCTTACGAATACAGACCTCGGTCAAGCACAAAATCAAAGGGGTAAGTTTTCCTTGCCTGTTTGAAAAAGTCTGTTTGATTTTTGTGTGCTTTCTCATAAGAAAGTGTGTGCTTTGTACTTCTGTGACAAGTATGTTGTATTTGTCCATATCTAACTACTTGCAGAAAGAATACAGACTTTGAGGTAGTGTATTTAACCTGTGTAGATGATATACCTGAAGTGACTTAGTGGTTTTGGTGTGGATATACAGAAGGAAGTTGGATACTAGTAATTCCAAGCTAGTTTGTCCCTTTTCAGATTGTTTTGACTGTTGGCAGGTCCTTTCAGGAGGAGGGGGCAAGATGTCAGTGCTGTGCCAAACCCACAGATCTTTCCAACTATCCATTTTATACACATGTGCAGCAGTGATTACGTGAAAAACAATGCAGACATTGTCTCTGCAATATTTGTGTTCAGTCTTGTGTGTGATACCTTGTGTTCTTGATTTCTTATTTTAGGGATGACCAACAACGTGAAAGAGATTATCTACTTGAAAGGAGGGACTTAGCTGTAGATTTCATTTTTTGTTTAGTTTTAATAGAGGTTCTAAAACAGGTAAGCTCTTTTGCTTTGGAAAATTAATTTTAATATTCTGCTTTTAATGTTGGTTTTGATCATCTCCTTTAAATATTTTTTTAAAAACTAGAACGTATCTATGATGAGCATATGCAGGGCTTTAATTATACTCCCAGTTACATAAAGCCTTTGGCCTCTCCTGTCTTTTCTTTACATGCCTGCTTTATCTCAGTTCATGTGTCTTTGAAAGCTGCTGATGTTCTGCAAAAAACTGTAAAAAAATAACATTTTATTTATGTTCAGCACCCTTTGTCAGCTTAAATGTTTTTGAAATACAGGGTGAAATTGTTGAATAACAAGACTAAAATGTCACTTTAAAAATTAGAGAAGGTATGTAACTTTGCTTAGAATTATCCTTATTTGGCTAAGAATGCCACTGCAGGTTGTGTAAATGGTCATATATTGCAGAATTAGCTTGAGATATGCTGGCAAAGGATGTGGCCTTGGACACTGGTGGGAGAGATTTCTACAGGGCGTCTCACAGTACTGTTTATTTGCTTCATACACACATGTGTGTATAGGTACTACATACATGTAAATGATATGTGCATTTCAGATACCTGTTCATCCAGTGCCAGATCCTTTAGTACATGAAGTTCTAAACTTGGCTTTTAAGCACTTTAAACATAAGGAAGGGTAAGTTTCACTTGTGTACTTTAAAATATTTTGTATTACCAGCCTGTGCTTCATTGTTGGGATTGCTCACCTTTGCCTCACATGTAACATGCTGCTGATAATAGCAGTGTAAATAAACACTAGTTGATGTCTTTAAATTGAAAACATATCTGAAAAGAACACAGCTGTGTTCAATGTAATACTAAGTTTATTTTGCTTAGAATATGGAGAATGATTTGCATACGCAGACACAATAAGAAAAATCTGAGTTTGGATAACTACAGTAAAATTTGTATCCAGAATATGTTTCTTGTGAAATAAGAAATGAAACATCACTTTAAATGTCCACCCACACATTTTATGTTTGAATTTAATTGTTTTTGTGGTAATAATTTGCCTTGCTAGGGGACAACTTTTTTATTTGTAATTGAGAATTTGCTTTGGGTTTAGAAGATCGAAGCTGTATTTAATGGGGTTTTTTCCATTTATTGGGGTTTTTTTCTCTTTAGGTATTCAGGAACCAACACTGGGAATGTGCATATTATTGCAGACTTATATGCAGAAGTGACAGGAGTTCTTGCTCAGTCAAAGTAAGTTCAGTCTCTGACTCTTTGTGTTTAGGAACAAACCAATGTAGACTTAAAGACTATTTAATACAGCAGAATCTATTCATGTCCACAGTAACTAATCCTGTAAGTGTCAAGTGTAGCCGGATGTAGTCTGTTGTGTCTGTCTTATGTTCCTGCACGGTAAAATTGGACAAATCAAGAAATAATCTTCAGTACAATTGCTTTGCAGTCAACTTGTTAGGGGTGAGGAAAGGAGGCCCTGTGCCAGTCAACTGATGTTTAGTTAACTGGTATATTCTAATGTGCTGAACCTTGTAGGCCCTCTTAAGTGTCTACATTTGAAGTATCAGGGTTCATCTTGCTTGCGTTTCTCATACAGTAGCTGCTGTTATTGTTACAGACTAAAGAAATTGGTTCAAAATTATAGACCTCTTACAAAAGTAACTAAGAATGCAAATAATTGCCATCTATATCCCTTGTTCAGGTTTCAAGCTGTTAGGAAGAAATTTGTCACTGAATTAAAGGAACTGCGACAGAAAGAACAGAGTCCTCATGTAGTACAGAGTATCATCAGTTTGATTATGGGAATGAAGTTTTTTCGAGTAAAGATGTATCCTGTGGAGGATTTTGAAGCATCATTTCAGTTTATGCAGGTAAACGAATGTTACAGAAAACTGGAATGAGTGTAATATTAAATGTTGAAGTCATGAAGCTACAATGATGCTGTGATCAGTCACTCACTCTACTCGTGTGTCATCCTTCATCCTTTTCTGTTCAGTCAAGTTTCAGAGGTGTGAATTACTTGTTTCTCTGCCGTTTGTGAGTACCTGGCATCAGGAGAAAACTTTCACAATTGTCTCACTAGTGTGGCAAACCTGCAACATATGAATTTAAGACTGAATGAAAATGGGTAGCCATGAAATAATTTTCTGTCTTTATGAAAGCAGTGTGTTAAAGAAAAAAAATTATTTGATATATCATTTTTTTAACAGACGAGATGTCAAGACATATTTTCCTTTAGTGACACTTACTATGGATTATTTATTGTATATGGAATATTTATTTATCATTAATTTTCTTTGCATCAAAGTCCTTTGAAAAATGAAAATTAGTATATAAAAATAAAGTATAATTTTCTAATCATTTTAATAGAGACAAGCATTAATTTTTTAAGCTTCAGAATAATCTGAGGGAAAATGTGCATATTTTTATTCTATTGTATTCTGAGTAAAAAGTAAATAGCTATCTGGTATTATAAATGTTCACCTTTCAATTTATTGAGGTGTATTGCTGGGCAAACAGGTTTTAAAGTTTCTTACATTTTGTGAAGTTGATATTGTTAAGGAATATAAGATTAACTCAAACATATTGCGTGTTTGAAATTAAAACAGGCAACTAATGTTATACTGCTAGTGGGTTTTATGGCGTAGTTATGTTTGTATTCTTTTTTCTAAATATTTTCCTAATGTTTTCTTACTAAGGAGTGTGCTCAATACTTCCTGGAAGTAAAAGATAAAGATATAAAACATGCACTTGCTGGATTGTTTGTGGAAATTCTCATACCTGTGGCTGCTGTAAGTATTTTAACCCCCCTGCCACACTGTTCCTCCCACTTTAAATTGGGATCTCATTATTAACATTGCTTCAATTAATCCTCAAAATACTACATTTTTTTAGATTCAAAGAGACATCTGGTACCTAAGGAGGGCTTACAAGAAGGCTGAAGAGGGACTTTTTACAAGGGCATGTAGTGATAGAACAAGGGGGAACGGCTTTAAACTGAAAGGGGGTAGGATTAGATTAGATTTGAGGAAGAAATTCTTTACTGGGAGTGTGGTGAGGCACTGGCAGAGGTTGCCCAGAGAAGTTGTGGATGCCCCATCCTTGAAAGTGTTCAGGAACAGGTTGGATGGGGCTCTGAGCAACCTGGTCTAGTGAAAGGTGTCCCAGTCCATGGCAGAGTGGGGGGTTAGAACTAGATTATCTTTAAGGACCCTTCCAACACAAACCATTCTATGACTGTTAAGTAGATTACAAGCATCTTCACAGTCTTAAAGGGAAATATGTTGGCTTGTATGTTAGCTGGTTTCCAAAGTTTTTTCAGAACTTTAAAAAATTGTGTTTTCTAGACACCTTTATTATCAGAGCATTGTGTAATTCTACACATGCTTTAAAAATTTGAAATTTCCTTGTTTTAGTATTTGGTTTCTCAAGGGTCTTGTTGGCTTTTCTTTGTTAGCTGAAACCTGTTAAGCTCTGTCTAGAATAAGCTGAGATGTGTAACATTTTTGCAGTCTGATAAGGAGAGTGTGAAGTCCTATGCAAGATGGAAAAATGTAGGTTTTGGCTAATTAAATAAACATCATTTGTAGAGGTGAATATCCACTAGATTTAATCCTTCAAGTGGAAAAGCAGTCAGTCATCTCCTGTGTATATTTTAAGTCTAAAAGTAGAAATTTCACACAAGCAGCCAGCCATGAACCAGGAAAAAAAACTTGGTATCATCAGTGTTGGATGTAGAGTGCCTGTAATGCTGCTTGTGAGAATGTTTCAGTCAAGACAGGCTGTCCTTCCTCACAGGCTGCTTTGCTTGATTGTGTGAAGCTTGTTCAATTTAAAGAAGGTCAAGAAGAAATAATGACACCTGAGTATACATACTTCAAGTTGACCATTTACCACAAGCTCAGTTAATTTCTTCATAGTAGATTGATACTTGGTATGTTTGCTGTCTAAAATGTTAGTTGTATTAGCGGATGCCAGGCCACGCTGTGTTTGGCATGCAGTTCCAAAAAATGGCAGATTATGGCTCTATTTTGCACCTGATTATAGGGACATATCTTGCTATATATGGAGAATTGAGACACGTAGATCTTGGTTGTAGAATGGGATCTACAATGACTAGCACGCTGGGTGGGCATCCCATCTGAGCAATATCATAGGAAAAGAAAGATAACTCTCTCTGAACTCTTCATCCACTTTTAAAAAGCTCACCTTGCCCTGGGCCACGAGCAAATGCTTCTTTCCCTTCCCTGGTCTGAGTCTTGGTTTTTCGAGGGGGTTTTGGGTGGGGTGTTTTTGTTTGTTTGTGAGTTTTTTGTTTTGGCTGGTTTTGGTTGGTTGGTTAGGTTTGGTATTCTTGGGAGTTTGGGGGTTTTTTTATGTTTAAATTGGAAAGGAGACAATCCTTTTTCGTAAGACATAACTAGAAAGAGGTGGTTCTAGTAACTGTTTATTGGAAGAAGTTTTGATCTTACTCAGGCATGCTTACACTCTTCTAGAGAAGAATTTCTTGTCCTAATAAAGAGTGAACACATTTTGTTGTTTTGAATTCCATATTTGCTTGGCAGTTGGCGTGGGAGTGCCGAGTGAAACTACTTAGCATTTAGGTAAATGCAAATATTAGTTTACAGAGTCATAAACATGGTGAAAATTGCTCTTAAAATAATGAGGAAGAAGCAGCATTTGGGAGTTGGGACTGTCCGGTGGCAAGGGTGGAGGCAGGAACACGGGCTGTGCAGAGCACTTGTGGTGTGGCGTGTGATCCCTTCCTACAAGCACAGCCTGAATAAGTGCTTCAGACAGTTGGGGAGGAGGGCTTGATCTTCTTTCTGACTCATTGAGTCTCTAATCATGTCATACAAATGGGGCTTCTTAAATAGAAGTGAAGACCCTGCTCCCAGAGTGAGGTGTAGTTGAGCTGGTTAGTCATTCTCTTGGAAGATGTGAGATGCAAGTTTGAATATTTTTGATGCAGCTGAAGGAATTGAATGTAGATTTTTCTGTATCTTGGATACAGAAAATCACTCAAGCAAGGAAGCTGTTGGGTTTCAGCATTGAGACTTCTTTACTGTCATTCTCTTGCTTAGCCATTCAGGTATATTAAGAAACCTGACCTGATTTGGACCCTGCAGGTATGACGAATCACAGCGCATTTTATAGCAGGGAAGTTAGGGCCACTCTGAAATCCTAGGGTTGTATTCCAAAGCAGCAATGCAGTGATGACACTAGCTGACTGATTTCTCATGTGGACCTAGCAGAATACTAATCAACCTATAGCTTAAGAATAGCAAAGGATAAATAATTTGGTACACAGGAAGTGATTTAAATCATAACTGCTTTTCAGTTCTTTCTTCTTGGATCTGTACACATTAGAGAGATACATGCTATTTTTATGCTTCTACATCATGAGTGGTTTTAAAGTGTTCTTAGAAAGGTGGGCATGATTTTCCTTTATATAGTGGTAGTTGATATCATGTTTATATAATATTAATAACTACAAATAACAAAAATAACAAAAATTATCTTACACTCTAAGGAAATTATATGTACAGAGGACCTCTTCCAAAAAAGCCAATTCAGTCTGCAACATCCCAACCTTCAATTTGCTAAATAGAACAGAAACAGGTTAAAACAGAAGGTTGAGAATATTGTTTAAATGGATCATCATGGGTATCCAGAGAGAAGCCTCAGAGCCTCGCAGAGGTTTTGATAAAGAAGGTGGTAACTGCCTAGGTTGTGGAAGGAAACCTATTCTGTGTGCAAGAACAGAGCTGGTCAAAAGGGTGTTGGGCTCCGTGTATGTTTCATTAGTTCTGAAAGCTAAGCAAAGACAACTTGACTGACTGGTAATCCTGTGGATTATTTCTTAAATTTTCAGTTTTTAGTACTGGAGGACAAAAAAGAAAACAGGAGCAGTTAAGAGGGGAATTGTTGAAGTTACAGATACTGATTTTTTAAAAATGAAGATATGCATATGAAGAGTTTCTGTAGTTTTTATTTGTTAGTTGGTATCAAATACATTTTCTTCTTTAAGTATGGAATAGAGGCCACATTCTTAAAACAATTTTTTTTAGTGGACTGTTTTGCTGGGGTGGGGTTTTTCATATGTTTGCTTTAATTGTTAATTTTAGCTGTGTGGTTGTAGTGTTTGGCATGATTTCTCATGCTTCTGTTTATATTTCAGATAAATACACTCAAATACCTTCCTAATGTAAAATTTAACTTTTGAATGGTTTTGAATTCATAGACATCTTAACGTATATTTAAATTGCCTTCTGTGTAAATTTTTAAGCCCATTAATTTGTGTATTTTTTTTTAATAGGCTGTTAAAAATGAAGTGAATGTGCCATGTTTGAAAAATTTTGTGGAGATGCTCTATCAGACTACCTTTGAATTGAGTTCAAGAAAGAAGCATTCGCTGGTATTTTAAAGAAATATTTAAACTTCTCCATTTTGTTCATCTTAGGCTCTTAAGCTAGTACATTATATGAGGAAAAGCTTATCAGCCATATTAATTTAAATCTTAACATCTCAGTATAATTAAATTCCCACAGTGTATGTGCATCTGTTCTAATTTTGCTTTGTTTCTTTGTGCAGATATGTGCTCTTGTTATCTTACATGTGAGATTGTCTTGAAATCAGTGCTTGTTCTTGATTGTTTTAGTGGGTTTTAGCAGAGTTATTTAACCTAATGTCTTTTTTATAAAAAACTTGCATTCAGGGAGTCTGAATATATTTAGATTAGGGTTAATTAAAAGATGCAAGTGTCAGACAAGACTTTTCCAGTAAAATAGCATCCTCTAAATAGCCCTTCTCTGCCTGTCTCCTCTTTTTGTTTTTCTTTTTCCAATTTTTTTTTTGTTATCTCTTATTTATGCACTATTTGGTTATTTTTGATGACTATGGCAGCCATGTTTCAAGTCAATTCACTCCACTTTGCTGAAAATGTAGAGCTGTATTTTGCCTTTCAGTTGGCATATTCAGTAAATGCAAGTGAATTTAGAATGTTTTATTCTCACTTTCACCTTAGGCACAAATTTTACTTTCTAATATTCTGCATATATAAAACATGTATCATTGTATTGGTTAAACTCCTTATGTAAGAATACCATAGAGTGGTTGATGTTAGTATTCAAAATGTCATTTTATTTATGAAGTTAGAAACATTGTATCAGAGTACAATTTACCTACTCATCCTTTTATTTTGCTTCATAGCAAGCAAATCTGCAGTCAAATTTGGTACTAATCACCATTATGTGTTCAAGTATGTGGTACTTAAACAAATCTTACGTTACTAAAGCAAAGCTAAATCATGTTCTGCATATTCACAGATATAATTTAAATTAAATTATATTATGGTTCATTCCTCACTAAAATTAGATCTTGACTAGAAGTAGCATTTCTGTCAACTTAAAGTCTGCATCAGTTTTTAGTGAGTTCATGTTTTTTCTGAATATTCTTGGAGGCAGTTCACCTGCCCAGAATGTAGGACTACATGAATTGAGTCTTAATGGTTGCAGGGGAAGCATGAATATTGTATGAAAGGTCAGACTGCTCTCAGTCCTTGTTTGAGATCAGGCCTTGCTGGGGGTTGCGCTTCACCTTGGTGCCACTGCCACAGTCTGACACCTTACAGCACCCAGGGGTTAGCCAGGGCATTGTGCCTGGCACAAGTGTCCCAGTGCAGGGGAGAGGCTGCCGTAGTGCCAGAACTGTGAGAGTCAGAGGCAGCAACCAACTGAGTGTCTCATTCTCAATGTACAACACTTAGGAGGTCTGCAAAGAGCAATTTGATCAATTCTTTTTCCCCCTACTCATAGGCTTTGTATCCATTGATCACCTGCCTGTTGTGTGTCAGTCAGAAACAGTTTTTTTTAAATAACTGGCACGTTTTCCTGCAGAACTGTTTGTCACATCTAAAGGTAAGAATCCTTTTTAATTAAGGAACTGTTGCAAATCACTAGCATTTATTATAATATGTTCTCAGCATTCTTGTGCCAAATAAACAATGAATAATATTTGGCTGTTTAAAAGGACACTGAAATATTTTTGTAAAAAGAAATTTTATGTTTCAAGTCTCTGTATTAAACTTAGTAGTAAGTTTTTGTGATGCTATGTCATTTTAGAAATAAGTATAGTCCCCTTGGGGAGTATCATTTTTACTGAGTAAAATCTGCAGAACTGTCTGCTAATAAGGGCTATTCATGCCAGAGAAAATACAAACTGTAATTCTTTATGTGCAAATAATAGGTGAGAAAATAAGGCACTTGTCTGCTCTTCTAAGTAGGATGTATAGGAAGTGCAAAATTTCTATCTCTTATTCACTTATTGAAAGAATAGAAAATGAACTGTGAAACCAGAAAAGATGTTATATCTACAGCCTGTGATACGTATTTTAAAAAAAACAATTACAGTGTCCCTTTAACTTGTAACTTCTGTTGATATCATTGTAAACATCAATTGGTTGATAAAGACATCAAGATACTTACAAATCAGTGATTTTCTTATAGCATTAGTTGTTGTACATGTTCTTTCCTTGATTATGATTAACATAATTCATGATTTTGCCTAATGTATTGATTTTGAAAATGCTAATAAATTCTTTGATCCTCCTTCACAACATTGATTCTGGTTAGATATGAGTGACAATTCTGAAGCTTATTCATAAAATCCGTAAACCAGCATGAAGTCAAAAGGAAAACGGTTTAGCTGCTTGGATTGTTTTTAAGGGTCATTTTGTTCTTACAACATCTTTCACACCTTTCTGTTGCTTGTTGGGTTCTGTATATTTTTCATCTAACATTATTGCAGTTCTTTTGCAATATTTGCCTTGATTTTTGTTTTGTGGTTTATTTTGCTTATGGAGGCTGCTTGTGCTTTTGTTTTTAAAGCTTTCAAAAAAACTTCTTGCAATCTAGGAGTTGCCTTTTCTGGCCTAATGTCCATTGCTGATAATGGATGTATTAAAACTATAAATGCCAGTGAGTTCAACTGGCAGTTGCTGAGCATGCATTTAATATTTTACTTAGTTTTGTTAACCACTAACAGCTTAACACATTTACTGGAAGGCTCTATTCAGCAGAAATTCCACATACGAATTTCTGCAATTCAGAATTTGCAGTGTTATGATGCTATGCCATCAATGAGTTCTTTAGGATATTTTATGGCTTGGTTTAATTTGGCACACCAAATACTATCAAGTTTTTTCCGTGCCTACCTTGTTCAGAAACTTTGTTGAGCTTAATCTTGAAAAATACACCCCCACTGTCCTCATGTGTTGTATGAATTAATGTGTTCCTTTGTTTCTGAAGCTAATTAAATGCATGCACTCTGTAATAAGTAATCTCATTAATTTATAAATCTGAATTTCACAGCAGTTTAGTCTTTTAGATTTCCCCATCCCCATTTTATTTCCTGATTTTCTAATGACTAAAATTATTTTATTTGCAGTTATTTAAATATGTAAAATGAAATAAGAAATTCTGAATCCAATGCCTCTAGTGTCTTTGTAGTTAAAAAAGTAATTTTGAGAGTTACTAGGAGATACTTAGAGCACTAATAGGATTTATCTACCCCTACTGTATTTGTTGAAATTAGCAAATTAGGAATTGAAATAATAGTAACATTTAGAGTCTCTCACAGGGGTATTCTGTGAAGAGTACAGGCATGCTAGCAAGTCACCAAGAGGTAACGTAGGTCATGAATTCATGGTGCTCTCTTTATTCCCTGGTGATTGCCCAGTGCAAACTCTTCCTTAGCCATGAACACCATGTTGCACTCTGGAGACTGAAATAAGCCATTTCCCATTTGCCGTGGTGTGAAAGCTCACACCTTTGCAGTTTCCCCATAGTACCTGATGCAGAGTTTATTCATACTCTGCTTTACCTTCTGGTGCTACATTAAATTTGATAATGCTCCTGAGAGTGCTCTGAATCCTAAACCTGGCAGTATTTATGGCCTTTGTAAACTCTCTATGCTGGGTTTCAATGCACATTGCCTTAGTTATCCTCAAAGCAGGCTTAGTGTGTGGGGAGAACATCCTAGCCTTGCTGAAAGGAGGAAGCCTAGTGGTCTGGACCAATGCAAATAGCACATCAGTGAGTTGTACGAGTCAGTTTAGACCAGGAGTGTACTGAAGGGGGTTTTATTGGTTTTTTTTTGTTTTTTTTTTTTTTTGGTATATGTATAGCTGGCTTTGTCCTACAAAGCTGTTGGGATGCTGCTTCAGCACTGAACCCAGCAGGCATTTTCTTTACACACTGTAGTGTAGGCAAAATTCTGAATTTGTTGAGCAGACAGTTACACTGGGTCAGTATTGTAAAACACTTTGCTTACTTTTTTTGACTAGTATTTAGACAGACTAATTCTAGCAAGTTTGTCAGAAAGTTGTTGAATTCTTGGATCAATCTGAGTTGTTGTGGTATCATTACTACCTCTTCTGGAGAGAGGAAGGAACATTTTAAAAAGCTGCAGAAATGGGAGAGAACAGTGTCTGTTGTTCTGCACCACTGTTGGCTGGAAAAAGAGTATTTTTTTTTCACAGTTTACCCATAGTGTCTGTTACCACAAACCTTGAAAGTTGAAGGAGTGTTTTCTGCCACTATAGCAAACCCTTTATTTCTACTGAATAGAGTCCTTGCTAGACAGCTATCTGTTGGTTTTGTGCTTTTTTTCATCTAACATGCATGTGCCTTCCATTCTCATGTTTGTTATGTTTTGCTGTCTCACATTGCTTTATTTAGATGCCATCTAACAACAGTATCAGAAAACAAATAGAAACACTGCAGGTGAGTTAATACGTTGTAACTCAGTGAAATGTTGCTTTGTCTCATGTAAATACTTTTGGTTTATGTTATTTGTTGTATTTTGTGCTTTCCTTTCTTTGTAAAATTGCTGTTAGTACTGTTAAGAAGCAACAGGATTAAGAATAGCTAATGTTTCATAGATCTTTTTCTCTTGCCAGGGAGTAAAGGAGAGAGATCAGAAAATTGTCTAATACCAATTTTTCCTTGGGGGTGAAAGTGTGGCTTTGTAAGATTGATTATCAATATCACAGCTGGTTTCCCTGAAAGGCAGTGCATGTTTCCACTGGAAATAACTACCTATTCAGATGTATGGGTTTTTCTGTTAGTTCATTTCAAAAAATGTCTTGCATGTGAGCAAACTGAAAATGTTTTCACAATTAAAAAAATGTGAAACTGATTTACTGTAACAACTTGCAGTGCACTAACTTGAAAGACTTTTACACTGTTGGTTTTGCAGGTTTTAAAAAGTAGAAATTGTTTTAGTTCAGAACAGAAGAAAAGTTTAACATCAGTATTAAAAAGTACTTTCTTCAGTAAGTGACTACATTTGACTAACATGGAAAAAACGCTATTTTTGTTTCTTGCCATCATTGAGATTTGTTTCATTGACTCATTTAATGTGTCGTGTAAAACCACCGTAATTTGCTCTTTTTGGTTTTGTAACAGATACTGTTCTTGACAACTTTTTTCATAGTCTGCTGATACCATAATTTATGTTAGAAGTTTTAGGATGTTAAACAAAAGTATATTTAAAAAAAACCCCTATTTAAAAAACCTATTTAAAAAAAAGAGTGCTTTAAAATCTGACAGACATTATCTAAAAAAGACTAAAATTCAGCCAGGTTGTTGAATTACATAGCCATCTATTCCTTATTCTAGTTGCTCTAATGTCTAAGAAGAAAGAAATACTGGTGTGTTAACACCAGGTGTACACGAAGTGTGCTGTAATTCAGACCCCCAGAGCAATTTTCTTCTAGCATATTTGTTTAGTCCTTCATTATAGGAAGTGATAATGAAAATTTTCGGTGCTTAAAATAATAAAAATACTGCAGGATTTTTTTTGTAACTCTTTTCAGAAGATGAATGCCTCTTCATATGCTCCTTTTTATTCTTTATAACAAGCAAGTTTTGTCATGACTACTGAGAAGTAGCTCTCTTGGATGCTACACCTGCTAAGAGATGGAATGTTGTTTACATGTTATTAAAATATCTGCTATATTATTATTAAAATATCTGCTACATTTACCATTTTTTTAATTGGATGACTGAAAACCAACAGTAATTTTTTGGTTTACTTCTGGGCCTGTAAATTAAGCTCTCCTGTAGAATATCAGAAATAAGAGAATTGGACCATTACTCAGTTCCAGATGCATTTCAGATAGACTTTGATAATACAAGTACCAATGAATTCCCCAGCCTACTTTGACAATCAATAATTGTTGGCCTGTAAATTAAATATAATGAGTAATAATATTGTGGGGTTTTTGCTGTTTAAGCTGATTAGAATCAAAGCTATCACAGTCTCACCCTCTGGTACAGTTATGTTTGCTTCTTCCTCAAAGTAGCACAGCAGGTAAATTAACTGAACAGTGGGATAGTTATGAGTGTGAATAGTAATCAGGGACAGGTGTAACTTCTTACTGAATAGATTTTGTCTAGATCACTTTCCTAAATTCACCCACTGCCTAGTTACAGGTGCTAATTCAGAGGTGATGGCAGCACACATTGGTGAGTGTGAAGGGAGGATACAACAGCATTATCACCAATGTAAACTGGGTTAAGTTAATCCCTCTAATATTCTGGTAGTCAGTCATGTATGTTATTTGTCTGTACTACTTTGAAATACCACTTCTGCCTCTGCGATTCTGTGACAGGCTTTTAGCCTTTCTTAAAATAAGATGCTGCCAAAACCAGTGGTCTGGACCAACCCGTGTTAAAGCCACCAAAATTGCTGTCCTCCGTGTACATAGCCTTTTACACAGACATGGACATGAAATTACTTTGATCAGCTTACTGGTGCAAATTGGACTTTCTCACTGCTAGATTTAATGCAGAGGGAGTGTTGAGGTTGTAGAGGAGAGAACCATGAATGAGACTATCTCTTTTTGAACAGTATGGTTTTGGTTCCACTTACGCCCCTTGTGAATTTGCACTCCATTTGTCCTGGAAGGACTAAGTCATCTGCTATTCTGTCTCACTGGCTTGTGGCACAAAATATGAAATGATTTATGTTCAAGTCATCGTATAGATATGTCTTGAAACAGAGAGACTTCACTGGAGATGGGGATGGTTTGATTTTGGGATTCTTTTGTTGGTTTTTTGTTGGTTTTGTTTGGGCTTGTTAGTGTGAATTGGGATAATGCCTGAAAAGTTGACACCTGGGAATCACGCATTATATTCAGAAGTTTATACTTATGGCCAAGTCCAGGAATCTTGCTGGACACTTCTAGATTGTAAGTACTCCAAGAATCTCAATTTGGAAAGGATATTTCTGGAGTTGGTACAAAGAATGTTAGTTACTGTTTTACACAGTTTAGGAGCTTGGAGGAGCAAAGATAAACTCGTAGTAGCAGCTTTAAGACAAAATTGTTTTGCATACAGTACATAATTTAAACTGAATTGTGTGAGATTTTATATTAATTTAAGAAAAGGTAGCGTAATTTTTACAATAAAAATTCATGGAAAGTGGGCAAACACTAATACAGCCTTCAGGAAGTGTCTGCATTGTGTGAAGCCACATCCGAAGAAGCATCCTTGTGTGCCTGCCCTGTTTTGCATTCTTTTCTTCTGCACCTGCTACTGTTTGCTGTCACAGACTGAGTGATGGAATGAGACCTTGTGCCTGATCCAAAGCAGCTGCTCCACTGTTTTAGACAAACTGTAAATTAGTTTGCTATGAAATAGATATTTGTTACCAATGGCTTTCTGAGAAAAGTTCTTGAAAGCAATATACTCTTGGTGTGTTCATCTCAAGAGGAGTATCTACTTTTTTATTGCTGCTCTGCCCTCAGAGTTAGAGATGTGTAAAATGGGTTGAATTACTAGTTTAAAATTTAGGGAGTTCTGGAAATAAGCAATACAGGCTTGTTTTTATGAAAAAATATCGAAAACTTCTAGTCAGTATTAAATCCATCTGCTTTCATTGTTAAGAAATTTATTTTCAAAAGTAAATAAACAGAATTTTGTCAATGTCTCACAGGCAACAATAACTGTATATTTAAATTTATTTTACAGAATAAAGATCCCAAAATGTCCCGAGTTGCACTGGAATCTTTGTATAGGTTATTGTGGGTTTATGTTATTAGAATTAAATGTGAAAGCAACACTGTAACTCAAAGGTAAGTTCATTATGCAAAGTATTTTAAACGACTGATTGTTGTACATTTTATTCCCACCTAGTGATAGCAGAAGAGATCTTAAAGCCAGCTCAGGAATGGTTTAGTGAAGTAAACAGGGGATCAAACATATTGTCTTAATACAGAAAACCAAAAGCCCTTGAGTATTTTGATGGAAAGAAGGAATAGAGTCTAGAATTGTCTTTGCAGGGATAGAAGAGGGCAGAGAGATAAGCAGGAAATGTATTAAAGTGAAAAGGCACTAATGGTGCCACAACAAGTCGGGTATGAAGTGTCCATCACTAAGTATGGGCTGGAAATGAGAAAGTTTTCTTTATAATTATCTATAATGAGAATTTGGAATAGCCATTCAGATTTTGCCTCTCCTCCTGACTATTAGTAACTGGTTTAAAACAGGGTATTTTTCAGTTCATAGAGTTTCAGAGTTCACAATCCTGTTGCCTGTGAGAGCTGGGGCTCTACTTCCTGTACGTGGTCCTACTGTCATAGGCTTCTGTATTATTTCATAGTAACCACACACACACACTTCCAGATTTGAACTGTAACATCTATGCTGTTATAAGGAGCTATTTTTGAAATACCTTTTAATTTCTTTTTGCTTCTAAATTCTTATAGTCGTCTCATGAGCATCGTATCAGCACTTTTCCCAAAAGGATCGCGGAGTGTGGTCCCAAGAGACACACCTCTGAATATATTTGTGAAGATTATTCAGTTCATTGCTCAGGTAAGAGTACATCTAGGTAGAGCTATAATAATAGGGTGAACATTATTTGGAAGAAATGTGAATTTAAGGTTAGTTTTTTGAAATATTTGCACTGAATTAATGGTCTCATATCTTGAGTAGAATTTCCCCAAATATGTATAGCAAACGAAAGAACTCATTCTCTTTCCAGCAGTGGCAAAACTATTTTTTTAAACTTCAAAAACTGTTGTGTATGAACATTATGATGATTAGTATTTACATTTGTATTGCAGTGTTGGGAGCTCTGTGTGTGTGTGTATTTATATAGTACACTAATAATTACTATATCCATTATGCTATTTTTATAAGGGACAAAGCATTAGAACAGTGTTACCCACGTATTTAGTCTGGCGACTGGCCTCTGTAGACAGAAATAGTATGCAATGAATGCAGTAGTGTATGGTTGGCATTGCATTATGGTTTATATTATTTTAAGTGCGTCTCTTGTCCTGATATCAAAATGCAAGATACAGTCTCACAAGATGAACTCTCATTAATCTTTAACCTTATAGATTATAGACATCTTTTCCTGTCTTAGAAATAGTTTGTCTGTGCTTCAGCTTCTGAAACAATTTGCTTTTGGCCCTACAGGGATGAAGCAGAATACACAACTCATCACTGTTTATATTTTTTGGTATTTATAGTGTAATATTTTTTTAATTTTTGGGCTTCTCTTTATCCTTAAATTTTAGTTTTCTATGAAAGCTCATCTTGTAGAAAAGTGTTTGATCTGAGATGAATTGTCTGGGAATTTTTTCAGGAGAACTGGTTCAACCTGGTTCAACCATATCAGGGGATGAGTTGTGTTGAATTGTACTAGATTTTAAAAAAAATTAAGTCATAAAAATAAAGAGAAAAAAAGGATTATTTTCTAAACTTTTTTGGTTTTTTAACTTTTAAGACATGATACCCAGTACCTGTGCAAAGCCAAGAAATTATGCATATTAACAGAAAAGAGGTGATCATACTAATCTGTTTTCCTTTATAGGAACGTTTGGATTTTGCAATGAAAGAAATAATATTTGATCTTCTTAGTGTTGGAAAATCACCTAAAACCTTCACTATTAATCCAGAGGTAATAAAAGCTTGTATGCCATGAGAACAGGGCATTGGGGGATTTTTGGAGGGGGAGTGGTTAACTATGTTTGAGCCAGGTTAAAAGCAGATTAATGAGTATTTGAAGGAGTGTTCTGTGTTCTGCTAACACTAAAGAAGTAATCGTAGTTGTGCACAGTTGGTGCTTGATTTCACGTGCGCAAGCCAGGAGCTGTTCTACAGTTAAGACTCATTTCAACAATAATTACAGGAAGTATTTTTTTTTGTTACAGTGCACCCGTAAAGCATTTTTTCAGGAAAGTCATACCTAGCTTTTCAAGACCCAGTCTAACAGATGGGATGTTTAAGCAATGTCTGTCTTCAGTGTGTTGCTCTAGAGGTTCATACCAAGTCCTTTAGTGCTCAGTACTATAGAATATTCTCTATCTTAGCCTGGGCCAAGTCAGTTCAGTTAAATGAGAGTGTGGAGCGGCACAGAAAGCTTAAACTTTATTCCTGTTACTTTCATTACCCTAACATGTAACATTTAAACAAGCCTGTCCTAGTGGAACTGTACTGCTGTCTGTTCAAAAGAGAGGAACAATGCAATTTATAATTTGTCTCTGTGTTACTTCAATATTGTAATTTCTTATGTTTTCTCTTTCCTTTTTTTGTCTCCTTTTTGCTCTTGAAGAGGATGAATATTGGCCTCAGAGTCTTCCTTGTCATAGCAGATAGCTTGCAGCAGAAAGATGGTGAACCACCAATGCCAACAACAGGAGTTGTTCTTCCTTCAGGAAATACTCTACGTGTGAAGAAAATTTTTCTTAATAAAACGCTGACAGACGAGGAAGCAAAAGTTATAGGTATGTTGTATTCTTTTGTAAGTTGGCATTTCAATATGTATGCATATATTCTTAATACATACAAACGTACAAGGAGTACATTTGTGTAACTTTATCTTTGTACTCATTTTAATTGTTAGCAAGAATTGCTTTGATTCATTAGAGAGGTCTGCTAGACAATATTGACCCTCTGGTGTCTCAGACCAAGTCCATGTCTTTTCTTAAAGTGTTCTGCATTGCCAAATAAGCACAAAGAAGCCTGAGTGCAGTTAGTGTGGTAAATAGCATGGCAAGTTTTTTTCCCCTTGATGTTACTCAAAAATGTCCCAAATATATCCCAGCTGAGTGGAGTAAGACAGTCTAGATCCCTGTGCTCTGTTGATTATCTGTGAATGAGGTAGTCATCTCTAAAGGACTGTTTCAACATATTAAACTAGAACTAAAAAAGCTTAGAATTGAGAAAACAAAGAAGCAACTAATGGTTACTTCCTTGCTTATGTTTTTTCTGAAGGAAACTTCTACTTTTGTATATCTCATATTTATACATTTATAGATATATATTTCATATATACATCCATTTGTTTTGACACTTAAAGTATGTATTTCATGGCATCTGTGCAATAAGAAAGTTGTCCTAGGCTGAATAAGTGGCAGATATTTTAATAAAAATATGCAAAAAGGTGATAGAACTCTTTGACTTTCCAGGAATGTCCATCTACTATCCTCAAGTCAGAAAAGCACTGGATAGCATTCTTAGGCATTTGGACAAAGAAGTTGGAAGGCCCATGTGCATGACTAGTGTGCAGATGTCCAATAAAGAACCAGAAGACATGATTACGTATGTCCTGAATTGCAGCATTTTTGCTGTCACAGTAGCATCCCATTATTTTTATGCTCTAATGTTGCAGATGCCATCATTAATGCATTACAATTGTGGATTTTTTACTTGACTATTAAGTGAATATTAATTTCATTAATTATTGATAAAAGTGTTTGTTACCTCCTTAGTTTTGGCATGAAATCAAAAATGTATGTCTAGTGTACTGAAGTAGATTTTCCTGGTTTTTTGTTGATTATAAACTGTTTTTGTAGGGGTGAGAGAAAACCTAAGATAGATTTGTTCAGAACTTGCATTGCTGCTATCCCAAGACTGATTCCAGATGGCATGAGTAGGACTGACCTCATTGAGTTGCTTGCAAGGTAGGAGAAATGGAATTCTGCTCTTAGTGGATGTTCTTTTCTAAATGCTGCATGTGCATGTTTGTCAGTGCACTCACTATGCAGTGTGAGTCGCTGCATGCAGACTCCGTCCTTGCTGCTCCTGCCAGCCTTCTGCAGTTGGTCAAGTTTTACTGGCCATGACAGCAGGAGGTAAATTTGTCCTGCAGACCTTGCACTTATTTTTAGAGAGAGTATTTTGAGGAGTAGGAATTTATTTCTGTTACTTTGGGCTTTTTAAATTTATCTTTCTGTTAGTGCTATGATACTTTTTTCCTTTCTTTTTCTTTCTGTTGCGAATACTATAAATTTTCATAAAGTCATTCTTGTTTGACATTATCAAAATTTGAGAGAGGCTCTTGGGGGAAACTTTATTCTTTTTCTTTACTAATCCTGCTTTGGTTTTCCTTTTTTTTTTGATCCAACACTACCCGTATTCTTCCATCTCTTATCTCAGTTTAAATTGAATGTACCTTATCAGTACTAATAAATAGTTGAGACAGACTTTTAAAAATTTTTCATTCAAGAATACTCTTGGCACAGAAATACAGAGCAGCTTATAGCTTTGAAATTATAAATCCATTTTCATATAATGTGTCAAGTTAAATATATAAAAAGTTAGTAATAACGTAAGAGAATAAGATTTTTTAACACTCTTTCTTCAGTGCTAAAAATCATATAAAAGACATGAAAGTATTAAGTAATAATATAGTCCTGGGATAAGTGTCTTCCACCATAGCAGGCTTAGACATATTTCAAGTCTAGGCAGAGGATTTTTTTTGATGAATTTTTTCTCATATCCAAAGTAAATCTCCTTTAACTGCAAAAATAATGTGTTATTTTCAATTTTAATTTGAAGAAAATAGCCTATACATCACAAGGTGCTGGTCTGCTGAATTCTAAGGTGATTGTTCAGATGCATGCAAAGATTTACCTTTGTTAAAGACTTGATGGTTTTTCTTGAAAATAGTTTATTTGTATTAAGTTTTCTGAAACCTTGCATCATTTTGCTGTAGTAGAAGTGCCTTCTGGTACTAGCCAGTGTCAGGTTTATTCAGTGCAGGAAGTGCATCTCTGTGGAACTGTTCTACATGGTACAGTAAAGAAGGAAGAGTAAACACAAAACTTTAAATTATAAAAGCTGGTTAAGAGTATGCCTATCTAGGGTGATGATACCAATATTTTTTCTAAACAGGCTGACAATTCATATGGATGAAGAACTTCGTGCCTTGGCTTTCAATACACTCCAAGCATTAATGCTTGATTTTCCAGATTGGCGGGAAGATGTTCTTTCAGGATTTGTATATTTTATTGTGCGTGAAGTGACTGACATCCACCCAACGCTTCTTGACAATGCAGTAAAAATGTTAGTGCAGCTCATAAATCAGTGGAAACAAGCAGCCCAAATGCACAATAAAACCCAAGAGTCTCAGGTATATCTATATAAGGTCCTTTGATGTTAAAATATAGTTTGAATCTACATACAAACTTGGTGGTGGGCTTTACTGGTTCTGTTAAGTAATAAAAATTCAGCTAAATTTCTTACAGTGCTTGAGGACTTTCAGATCTCTTATTTTAAATCAACGTTTTTATCAAAACAAAATTAGTCTCAAATTATTAAGTATTACCTAAACACTAATTCATGACCATATTTTGCTTAGATTGTAGGTCATCATATGTAACTGGAAACGTGTAGGAGTTATTAAACAGTAGAACTAAACCCACCATTTTTTACTGGGCAGTAGAAAGGGTTCAAATAATTTAATATTATAATCTTTTATGAAAGAATATTGCTTGAGGTTTTTTTAATTTTGCTATCACTGCATTATCTTGTGAGAAAGTGAAGATGTTCCTGTGGTATTTCTTCGGACTAAATTCAGAGACTAATATTATGTGACTAATATTATGTCATTCTCATAATGCAAAATTTGACTAGTAGCCAAAATCTAAGTATTTTATGATTAAATCTGCCATCACCAATAATGGAACTGTATCTTAGTTGTGTTTATTTTTTCTTCATTTGCTTAACTTCTGTGATGTTTTTCTTAGCGTGGTGTATCCAATGGGGCTGCCCACACCCTTCCCCTGGAGAGGACCCTTTATTCCAGTGTATTTCATGTGGTGGAAGGCTTTGCTTTGGTCATCCTTTGCAGCACAAGGCCTGCCACCAGGCGATTAGCTGTCAGTGTTCTCAGAGAAATAAGGGCCTTGTTCACACTTCTAGAAATATCAAAGGTAAGAGTTGATGACTCATTCTTATGACTGCCTGGTGAAACTGCTTTCATTTTGACATTCTTTGAGCTTGGTTTGCTTTGTGTTTTGTAGAGCGATGATGAGTTGGCTATAGATGTAATGGACAGACTAAGTGCTACTATCCTGGAGAGTTTCATACATCTCACAGGGGCTGACCAGGTAGGACAGTTTTTATGGAAAGTTGCTTCTAAGATGAGGTTATTCTGCAAAGCTGTTCCAGATAAATAGTATATGTTTTAAATGATAGTGTCACTACGTTCATGCTAATTTTATCAGCAATTTATCACCACAAAGAGAAAAAGGTAAAAATCTTGAGGAATGTTGTGAGGTTGACACCACTGTTGTAAACTTTCTGACTGATAGTGTGTCGTTATCACCACCATATAAACACTGATAGCTGTGTCTTTACCTGTTTTTCTCACCTTGCTCATAGACTGCAATTTCTTAAAAGCAAAGAGCACTGCTTTTTTCTGCAGTAATACAGTGTCATAACAGTCAATGAGCCCTTTACCCATGATGAAAGCTGTAATAACTGTCAGTAAATAACAACTGAATTCCATAGTTATGTAATTATCCTGAACTCCTAAGTATCAAGGAAACTTCTGATTTTAGGATTAGGAAACAAGTTGGAATTCAGTAGTAAAGCTTTTAGAGTACAAATTTTTTGGAAGAATTAAATTCTTATGCATGAAAGGGCCTTTTTCTAGGATTTTCTAATACCAGTTCGTACTCAAACAACATGTTTCTATAGCTGTTCCCATTAAGAAATTCTGTAAAAAACCCCATAAATTACTTTTTTATTGTTCTAGATGTGGTTTCAACACTGATACTTTATTAGATAAATAAGTGTGAAGAGATTATTACTTAATACACATGGATATTAAATACTGCCTCATTGTCTTTTCTGTGCACACAGACTACTTTACTGTACTGTCCCAGTTCAATAGATTTACAAACTCTGGCTGACTGGAATTCCTCCCCAATCAGCCACCAGTTTGATGTGGTCAGTCCCTCACATATTTGGATATTTGCACATGTGACTCAAGGCCAAGATCCATGGATTATAAGCCTCTCAAGTTTCATGAAGCAGGAAAATCTTCCAAAACATTGCCCAACAGCTGTAAGCTATGCCTGGACGTTTGCTTATACGAGACTTCAGCTGCTGTCTCCACAAGTGGATATCAAGTAAGTTGATTTCGAAAGTAAATACGGTATATTATATTGAGTATTCTTTCAAGATTTATCATCATTGTAGTGTCATTATTGTTTCAGTGAGGTAACATACAAACTCTTGATATTGTCTGTGGATTTAAGTCAGCTTTATATAACAAAAAATTAAAGCAGATTTATCTGGATAAAAAGGTCATCTGCTGTAAAGATTAATTAATTAATGCCTTTGGCCGTATTGTAGCTCAACAGATTTGAATATAAAAGCATGCATTATTGATGTACAAGTCTGCTCTGAATAACTTATTCAGAGTTTACCATGTTAACAATTTAGGAAGCAATGGCATATGCATAATTGAAAAATAAATTCAGTAGAAAACCAAAGTGAAATGTGGTAAGCTTCATTTACTGAGCTCTTCTTTTTCTTTTTTTTAATAGCAGTCCTATCAATGCAAAGAAAGTAAATACTACTACAAGCAGTGACTCCTATATTGGGCTCTGGAGAAACTACCTGATTCTTTGCTGCAGTGCAGCATCTTCTTCAAACTCCTCCACTTCCACAGGCTCTGTGAGATGTTCCCCTCCTGAGACGCTGGCGTCTACCCCTGACAGTGGTTATAGCATTGATTCAAGAGTAGGTTCTTCTAATGCTTACTCTAAATAAGTCTACATATTACTGGACATAGAAACACCAAAGGCTATAATAACTATCATGATTTGAAACTGGTATAATTTGTCTGAAAATATTTTTAGGATACATTTATTTTTCATTTGTTTAGAACAGTATTTTAGTTTGCTTTTCCCAGTCTGTGCTGTGTATGTTTTTCAGGCAAATCTAGTCATGTAATGAAAACATTTACCCAATATCAAAGTCTTACCTAGCAGTAATAAGGAAATGTTTTGTTCACTGTTAAAGGGTTGGTGTTGCTGTCATCAGACTTCTGTAGTTCTGAGCAAGTAACCTCTCAGCTCAGTAACTGAAGCAGGGACCTAGTCAGACATGATGTATCTTGTTACATTTTCCCAATCACAGACACTTTTCTGTCTGCCTTGTTTCATATCATCTGCAGATTTTTTTTCCCCTCTTCTTTGCTTCTTTTTGTTCATACAGATTTTTGGTTCCTGTAAAAGGTACAGTGGACATGAAGAGAATTCAAGGACTATGCAACAGATTTTTGGCAGAAGCATCCCATTCCACTTGTTTGTTACCAAGATACTTTCCCTAAGTTTGAGAAACTGTAGACTGAAAGCTTTGTTCTCTTTGAGAACTGCTTGAGAATCTAAGGAGTTGGACACCAGAAATCTGCTTTTTTTCCCGAAGGAGGGCAGATACACTAAATGTGGAAAGCATCTATATGTCATGTTGAGTCATTCATTGTCATCTGACTATGAAAATTCACTAATGCAAGAAATAGTTAATACTACTTTACTATTTCAGAAAATCTTTTCCATGTCTAAGATAAATTTCACTTTTATCATTTTGAGTCACTGGTCCAGTGTGAGAGGACTGTGAAATTACAGCAGATGTTTTCATGTCACCACCTTGTGGTAACTACTTCATTGTGTTTTATTCTGGTTTTCTTTTTAGATTATTGGCATTCCATCCCCGTCCTCCCTGTTTAAGCACATAGTTCCAATGATGCGCTCTGAGAGCATGGAAATTACAGAATCCCTTGTCCTGGGACTTGGCAGGACCAACCCAGGAGCTTTTAGGTAACTGTTGTGTTTCATCTGTTTTTATGCTAATTGATTACAAAGCTGGGGAATCTGAGCACTTTTTTTTTCCTTTTTTTTCCTTTTCTTTTTCTATTAAGAATTTTTTTAAAAGCTGTCACAACTGATTATCATTGTCTTTTCTAGCATTTAGAGGCATGATAGAGATGGTTAGAGGTTGGAAGAATTTTATGTAGATGTCACGCCTGCATAAAGAAAAAGAAGTTAGTAGAAAGAATAAACAGCTTATCATTTTTTTAAAAGCTGCCCTTATCTGAAAGAACAGATTGTGTGAACTAATAACATTTGAAATGTTAATTAAGAATCGAGATTGTAAGAGTTGATAAACTCTCCTCTTTGGTATTGCCAGTTGCTCTTTATGAGGATGAATGAGGAGTGAGAACATCTGAGGGGAAGAAAACATCCAGGGAAGGCCATCAGATGTTCTCTGACAGCAGCCAGTCTCTTACAGTGAGAGTTATAGAGTTGCACCATACATAGCAACCAACTCTGCTTCTGCAGAAGGAACCAGGGATTTTCTCTCCAGTCACTTGTGTCCATTATTATCACAGATAAAAAGCCAATATTGAAACTGTAATGCCAAGTCCTCAGTTGTATAATCTTATACAACTTGATAATCTTGTAATTTTATATAATATGTGACTTTACTCTGCTACCAGGAGCAAAGCAAGACTTTGCGCAATGATCCTGAAGATCTGCTTAACAGCTCTAAAGTCTACAAAATGCTTTCAGAGATAATTTTACCAGGAATCCTTGATTTCTAAGTTAGAAGCAACTTGTTCAGCAAGTTAAAAAAAAAATCTGATCCTCGTCAGTTTTACAATTTCTCTATTCAGAATGTGTTTTGTTTCTGATGACCAGCTTTTTTCTCTGTCTAGTGTATGTACTCACACCAGATGCTAGCTGTAGCCGCCCCCTTCACCCTTGCTGCTCTGCAGTGATTTGGTGTTCACCTTTTGTGGTTGTAGGCACTGTTCCTCCCCACTTGTTATGTTTACTCTGGATTTTTTTCCGTTGTGGATTATATGTATATGCAATCCACTTAAATTTATTAGGGTATGATTTTTATTTTGTGTAACTGTTCATATGAACTCTTCTAGGTATCTCTTGATCTCCATTGTAAGATGACCCTTTATTATATTTTAGCTCAAAAAAGTTTCTTTCAAATTATTTTCTGTGTTTTCTGTGTTTGAAAAAAATACAGAACAATATCTAACCATGCTTGACTTTTCTTGTAATTGAGTACACGACAAAAGTTTGTGCAGCATTCTGATCACCTGGACCTATTCTCTGCAGGAGAAACTTTGCATGAGGTATCAGAGGAGTCAGTCATTTACCACGAAAACTTTTAAGTGGTTTATGCTTTTGATATGTCTCAATTATAGCACCACAGGATGTAGAAAAATGTGTCCACTCGAGCAAATATGGAGGCAGTAGTTACTATGTTAACAAATAAAAGTAAACCAAATATATTTTTACCTTAGTATTTTGTCTGCACAGTTCCATACTACTGATCTCCTTGCCCTGCCTCCTTTTTGAAGTTGTAAGAGAGTCTTGGTTTGGCAGAAGGAACTGAGTAGTAATAAAGACTGTGGAGCTCCAGAACAAATGGAAAGCACAGTGTCAAAACATGTTTCAGTTTTTAAAGAGACTGGTCTGACTTCTGTCAGTGTATTGTTACTGGACTTAAAGGAACAATATTAACAACTAAATGCATCATAATAGCTGAAAGAGGATTGTATGATAAGCTGCCAGCATCTTCTTTTTCCCCCCTAATGATGTCTGTTTACACCATATGGCTTTGTTAAACCTTTAATATGAAAATAAGTGAAAATCGTCTGTGATAAAAATAAGACATAATACTTGGACAATGCAAATTTAGGGATAATTGTTTAGACATTCATTTAATAATCTGCTTTAAATTAATAAAATACCTTTCTAGGAAACTTCTCTTTTAAAAGCTGCGGGTAAAGAGGAAACCTGAGGGTGTTTTAACTTGTGTTGTAACGCTAGTTCCTGAGAAACATCTTTCAGTTGAGATGTTAATTTAATGTTTGCTTTTGTCCTTTTAATTATTTTAATTCAGGGAGCTAATAGAAGAATTACATCCTATAATTAAGGAAGCACTTGAAAGAAGGCCAGAGGTAATTAAATAATTTCCATTATATTCAATACAGTTTTAACTGTCTTTTCACAAAGAGGAAGTGTTAGTTATGTTCTCTAATTTCTGCATGTAAAACCAGACAGTATAACAGATAAAAAGGTGAAATGTTGCTTTTTAAAAATTATTGTGAGGTGTTTACATTGGAAGAGCTTCACGTTTGAGCTCTCTGTTATTTCTGTATCAGAGATTTTGTTTCAAATGATGAAAAAATACTGTAACTTTTTCCACATTCTTTTAATTTCTTTAACCTCATCATAGTATTACACAGTTGTTACTTTGTTATATCATCAGTGACATTCCCACGGTTAGTGGTACCTATGACATAGAATTGAGTTTTACTGTCCACCAACTTCCTTGGGGATTGTTGTTGTTGTTTTTAATGAAAAAGGTTGTAAACTCACTGCTCTAATGAAAATGTTGGGAAGGAACAGCATTTCTGTTTCAAAATGTTACTGTACTGTAGTGTGTTTTGTCAGGCGGGCATACGAATTGTAGAAGCATAGAATATTTTGGGTTGTAAGGGACCTTTAAAGGTCACATAGTCCACCCACCCTGAAATGAGCAGGAACATCTTCAACTACATCAGGTTTCTCAGAGCCCCATCAACCTGATCTTGAATGTTTCCACAGATAGGGCATCTCTCGCCTCCCTGGGCAACCTGTTCCAGGGTTTTACCACCCTCATCATAAAAAGTGTCTTTTTTCATATCTAGTCTAAATCTACCCACTTTTAGTTTAAAATCATTGCTTCTTGTTGTATCACAGCAGGCCCTGCTAAAGAGTGTGTCCCCACCTTTCTTATAAGCCTCTTTAAGCACCATAAGGTCACAATGAGGTCTCCTTGGACCCTTCTCTTCTCCAGGCTGAACAGCCCTAGCTCTTGCAGCTTCTCTTCACAAGAGAGGTGCTCCAGCCCTCTGAGCAGTTTTGCAGCCCTCCTCTGGACCCATTCCAATATGCCCATGTCCTTCCAGTGCTTGTGGACCCCAGAAGGCAGTACTCCAGGTGGGGTATCATGAGAGTCGAGCAGAGAGACAGAATGACCTCCCTCAAAATATGTAGGAAGACTGCCTTTTGCACTTCACTGTTTTATATGTTGCACTTAGTGGCAGGAGACTGACAACCTGTATTATCCAGGTAATTATCCATTATCTGGATAATACATGTAATGGCAAACCTGGTATATCTCAGTTGCAACAGGGAAAACATTTGTTTGTTGTCTGTTTTATTAAAATTGTTAGCAATTTTGGTAACTTATCTTAAAAGGTTGGCACCTCTGATAAGTGATGCCAGTTGTAGTACAGATATAATAATGCTTTTATATTCTACTATTGGTTTTCTACTTAGTTTTTCCTCTGCTACATTTAATTTTGTGTTTCATCTGATGAATAGAACATGAAACGACGCAGGCGTCGAGATATTTTACGAGTACAACTAGTACGAATATTTGAACTGTTGGCAGATGCTGGTGTCATTAGTCACAGGTACGGGCAGCATGGATGAGAAGTTGTTGATGTTTGTGAATTGTCTCTGATATACTTACGACTCAGTAAAATAAGCTTGCAAAATTCATCAGTGAGTTTTAGTATACCACCAAATAAATAGACACAGTTTTATAAAAGTCTGCATTTTGCTGGCTTTCTGATCCCTCTCTCTCCCATTTTCTTTGTCACCATGTTCTGTGTTTTATTTAAAATGCTACTATTCCCCAGGACATTACTTTGAACAGGCAGTATGTCATGTTCCTTCTTGTTTGTGTGTGCTCAAACATCACACCAGTTGTGCAAATCCTAATTCTGTGATAGTTCAGGGTCTTCTGCCTCACTTGGAGTGCTGGTGCTAGTCAGCACATCCTATGCAGAGAAGACTACTGCTCATTAATGTTGGACTTTTGAAGGATGCAGAATGTTAGCTTGGTTATTGAGATTTTTTCCTCAGTTTGCCCTACTTGTGTAGGGACACTTTGAAAGAAGTTTTGAACATATGTTTTACAAGTCTCCTGGGAATTTTTTCCTATGCATGTGAAATTGTGTAAGAGCAAGTAGGCTAGGAGATGGTTTGCCCTCTCCTCCCACTCTGTTAAACATGCATTTGTCAACCTTAATGATATCATCTGTGAAATACTCAATCTTTAAGCAAGCTACTACAGTATATTTCAGAATGTTGCCTCAGAAGCATTGCTGAAATGTCTTTCAGCATGCTCATATTTTAGAGTATAAGAATTAAAATCGTACTTCCCCTTATCTTTTAAGGTTCTCACTACGGGAAGGGGAAGGGACTTTGCATTTGGGGATGTTAATTATTATTTTTAACACTTGTCCCCAGTATAAGAACTAGTTCTGTAGAAGGATGAGTGACTTTGGATAATTAGTTTGCTTTCACTGGAGATTTTTATTTTAACACTGAAGTAGAAACTAGATGGAGAAATTACTTTGAATTAAGTATTTGCAGTGATGAGGGTGTAGGTTTTTTTAAAGATAAAAAAATAAGGATGATTTTCAAATGTTGTATGTAATTATCATGCTATTTGATTTTCTAACTTTATTTTTAAGTGCAAGTGGTGGCCTTGATAATGAAACACATTCCCTCAACAACACTTTACTTGAGTACGTTGATCTAACAAGACAACTCCTAGAAGCAGAAAATGAAAAGGATTCTGATACATTGAAAGATATCCGATGCCATTTTAGTGCCTTAGTGGCAAATATCATACAAAATGTTCCAGGTATGTAAAAATGTAACTTCTGATTACTGTTTTAAATATGCAGTATATTTAAAAAAACCAAAACCAACCAAACAGAAACTAAACAAAAAAATACTTTCTATCTGAACTTTCAGAATACTTTTATTAAAATAATTTTTGACATCAGTTTTGAGTATAACTTCAGCAGTTTTAAGAGAGATTTTTGGTACTGTTTGGCAAAGTCCTGTTGGTTATCTATGTATTTGAATTCTGTGGACTAATAAATAGCTTATTCTTGTGCACTGCTGGCATTACAGGACAGTAGTAAACCTACATCCAGGTATTATGGTGTTAAAATAGTGGGTCTTTACATGGATTTTTCCTTTTATATTTGTTGTTTGGATCTGTTTAGGTCACATACTTTATCTTAAAGATTTACAAGAGGGGTGTGTATAACTGTGGGCTTTTCTTACAGTACACCAGAGAAGAAGTGTCTTTCCACAGCAGAGTCTACGCCACAGTCTGTTTATGCTGTTCAGTCATTGGGCAGGTCCTTTCAGTATCATGTTTACTCCCCTGGACAGATACAGTGATAGAAACATGCGAATAAACAGACATCAATACTGTGCATTAAAGGTATTCTAACACTTTTGAATTTTGGAAGTAGATTGTTATGTTGACATGATGCAAATTTGACATTTGGGCTTTTTAGGTGTGGTTTTCACATCCATGTTGCCATTCATAACTTAGTGCCTTTCTTTTCTTGTGCTTTATTACTTGATATAGAAATTTCATACAATTACCACTGAATATTCACTTCCTGTGACTATAGTTCTCATTTGCTTAAGTTAACAGCTTTCATCTAAATTTACATTAACAATGAAACTGGTGTATTAACTCTTCAATATGTCAGCATTTTAGTATTGACCCTTCCTTGTATTTGAAAGTCAAGAAAAATACGAATGAATAATTTCTTGAGTAAAATGTTAAACATTTTTTTTATTACCCTTCGTCTTCCTCCCTTAATGAGCTAGAATTCAGTTATCTGATATTTTAATGGACTTGGTAAAAGCACTTCCTGTATCCGAATTATTAAAATGTGTTTTTTAATTGCTTTCTAAAGGCTATGTCTGCTGTATTGTGTTGTGGCCCTGTTGCAGACAATGTCGGGCTTTCATCTGATGGCTATTTATACAAATGGCTGGATAATATTTTGGATTCACAAGATAAAAAGGTAATACAGGCAATGTCAACATCGCTTTGCAGCTATCAGTGCCTTCAAACATATGTTTTAGTGAGTTTGCAGTCAGATTTGCCTAAATGGTCTAGAGTGGCTTAAGCTCAAAGCTTTTTTAGTAGCGCAGGGTTTTGCACTGTCCTTCATGTGTATTCATCCTGTTGAGGAAGGTGGTCCCTAATCACAATCTAAGAACGGACAAACAGAATGGAAGAGGAAAGGACAAGGGGGGAAGCACTGTGTATTGTTTATACACTGATCAGCTATGTTAAGTTGTAGTAATAAGCAGGTGTTCCACAAATTTAAAGGAGATGAGATTTTGAACATGAACTCTTGTGTGACTGTACAGTTCCTTGGGGTCCTTTGGAGTTAGGCAGACCAAGCTTTTCGTGTAAAGAGTAAGGCAAGCTTAAAAGGTAGGACCTCTGTTGCCCTATAATGCCTAAATGCTATAGCTACATAAAAATACAGCTCCTGTGGGCTGCTTTGATTCCAGGGAAGGTGCAAGTCTCTATGCAGATCTATCCCTTGTATCCCACTGGAATTCCTGCATGTGTTTAAATGCTTCTCTGTATCTCGTGCTTCCAGGGCAGTGTTCAGTGCAAGACATAAAAATAGTAAATAGCTCAAACTAGCTTTGGAATTGAAGGGAAAAAAATGTCAGTAAAGCTCTCTAGTTATTTGTGTCAATAATTTATGACTGTGTGCAAGTTGAACATTAAACAGTGTGATAGAATTATCTTCTGTTACTTTAAGCTGTTGTGTCATTGGTTTTGGATGGAACAGATTTTATGTTTCCAAAGGTTTCAGGTTTCTTACATATTTGTTTTCCTATTTTATGTCATTTTATAAGTTGATCTCTTTTCTACATTTTTAATATATATGTGTTTTTCCCTAGGTTCACCAGCTAGGCTGTGAGGCAGTCATGCTGCTCTTGGAACTCAATCCTGACCAGAGTAACCTCATGTACTGGGCCGTTGACCGGTGTTACACAGGTTCCAAGCGGGTAGCAGCTGGCTGCTTTAAAGCCATAGCCAGTGTGTTCCAAAACAGGTACTACAGCATTTTTCAAAACCTTAAAACTTCCATTTTCAGAGTGTGTTTTCATGTAGAACTGTGGGATTTGCTTCCCTAGAGAGAAAAGGTCACCACTGTTTGTGTGTTTGTGTTACTAGAAAAACTTCTCAAAATGTTATGCTATCCCCTATCATTTCCCTTGTAAATTAAACTTCAATAAATTCTAATCTTAGAAAACCAAATGCAATTTTACTTTTTTCATTCTTGCAATTTTTTCCTAGGGATTACCAGTGTGATACAGTGACCCTTCTGAATCTGATACTCTTTAAAGCAGCTGATTCTACTAGGGCTATCTATGAAGTTGCTATGCAACTATTGCAGGTTTGTAAGCTAATTTTGATTATTATTATTTTCTTTTAAAATAAGAATTGTCCTATATATTAAAAAAAATCTGTTATTGTTTGGTTGTCTTCAGTAATGAAATACAATGTATTTTTTTTTTTCTTCTCTATTTCAGTACATAGTTAAACCGAATCCTTACCTGGCACAAACAAGCTTCCCTGAAAGTGTGTCTATTTCCAGGCACACAAGACCTGTATTTTCATAATATCTGTTTTTTCAAGAAACAAAGCCTAAATCAGGATTCTCTTGATTTGGCCCCAAAACAGAGTGATATATAGCTCCATTTGTCCAAAAGCACCTCAGAGAGAAGCAAATTGCTTCTCAAGCCTTCAGTGTCTGCTGAGGTAGCAGTCAGTTCTCTGATTTTTGCTCTATTACCAAACATTTTTCATCTGTCTGTGTGGAGAGGTGACAGTGAAAATCTTGTTACCCATTTAATTTACTTTTGTATATTCCTTTCTAAAGTCATCTAGGGGTAAGCTTAATCTTACAGGCAGTATTAGTGTTTAAAAATAAATAAATCTGTACTGATTGTGGCTCAGACCTTTAGTCTTGGAGTTTTTTTCAGAGGTTTTTGCTTGTCAGCTAAATTCAACATTGAAGTCCCCACTGAAGTCACACCCCTATTGATACATCATCCCTATCTTTCTTCTCAAGTGGACACTAATGCTTAAGATCAGCCCAAACTGATTTTTAAAGTATCAGAGTGCTTTAGCCTCTTGCTGCATCTCTACCATATCAAAGATTATGTTGTTCCTCTCCATGTCTCATAGTTGAGCAAAAATTGGTATTGTTTGGAAATGCAAGTGTTAAGTAGTATTTCACATTTCATTACAGATAAATTTGTATCTAAGATGGTATTTTGTGAAAGCAGATTTTGGAACTTTATCGCTGGAAACTGATCAAGTGAATTGTATCTTAGCTAGTCTTCTATTAAGTTACCACAGTGGTGGCAAATGCTGTAGGTATATGGAGATCTGCATAAATAAGAAACATTAAATGGGAGTAGACTTATGAACTTAAGAAGTGATTTTTATATAAAAATTTCTACAGTAGCTCTATAGTTAACTTCAAATTCTGAACATTACTGTTGTAGATCTTGGAACCAAAGATGTTCCGTTATGCTCACAAACTGGAAGTTCAGCGGATGGATGGGGTTTTAGGACAACCTTCTCCTTTACCACATTTGTATTCTATGTCGTATTATCAACTGTCAGAAGAATTAGCAAGGACTTATCCTGAACTGACACTGGCCATCTTCTCAGGTATGATTTTAAAACAAAACAAAAAGCTTCATCAAGTGAAAAGCATTGTACAAAATATATAATTCTTATTTTTCAATAACTGATTTATATGCAATTCACTAAAATCAGGACAACAACATCATTATAACAAATGGAGAGTATATAGCCTAGTGAGTGACACTTTTTGTTCGTTTGTGTTTGAAATATATTCAAGGTGAAAGAACATGAATCAAAAATATTTTGACTTTCTAATGACCATGAAAGATCACATTAGAGAAATAATTTGCAATTATTTTTTGAAATCATTCTTTCGTTGTTCTCTCTAGTGTGTTCTTATTTACTGTAGATTGCTTAAATACATTATTCCTTAGCATTTTTAAACAACTGCAGAATAATTACCACTTACATCAATTAAAAAAAAAACTTACTAGGACTAAACTTGGTACATTTTTTTATGCTGTAGGTTTTCAGTTCCCTCCTTCAATTAGAGCAGTATATATACACATACACACATGCACACACACACACACATATATGCATACTAGTGGGATTTCTTCAGCATACTGTTTGTCAGCAGCATCTTCAGTTAGCTCTGCTGAAGACCACAGACTTTATCATTATGCAATGGCACTAGTCAGCTAAACAAAAAAATCGCATCTCTATCAGCATTATGTTATATCAGTACGGTGTGCTGGGCTTGTGGTTGTTGTTATCATCCAACCAGTTCTCATTATTGATTTGGAATTGTGTGTATCTAATTTTTGAATGGCAGAAGTAAGTCAGAGAATCCAAACAGCTCACCCAGCTGGGAGACAGGTGATGCTGCATTATCTGCTGCCATGGATGAACAATATTGAGTTGGTAGATTTGAAACCTTTGCCAACCATTCGTCGGCAAGATGAAGATGAAGAAGATGCTTTGAAAGACAGAGAAATGATGGTGAACAGTAGACGATGGCTACGAGGAGAAGGCTGGGGATCACCACAGGCTACAGCTATGGTTCTGAACAATCTGATGTACATGACTGCAAAGGTAAAATTAATTACTTTATGTGCTTCTCTTGTTTAAGTGGATTGTTCTGTTTAGGATGCAAGAAAATACTGTTCAGAGATACTATCTCACCAAGCTTTCAAGAGTTATTGTTCATATTTGTGGAGGTGCTTTGTATACCCAGACCATATCGTATAGTTTGGAGGTATTCCAAGAAATATGTAATATGTAATATAAATGTTATAGTAATTGTTCTCCTTAGTAACAGTATATAACTATGTTTTGCAATATAGATATCTAGCTGGATAGAGGAGTACCAAGCTGCCTATATAGCTATGATCTCAAAAGTGGAGTTTTGGAACCTATCTTGCTACCAGAGGCTGATTGACTCTCCTTCTTCCTGTCATAGCTACTTCCAACAGAGAAGAAGTATTGTTCACATGCAATACTCCTGCCAATTCTTGTTATAAGAGAATCCTACTGATGAGAGATCATGTTTTGAACTATAAATTAAAAACTCTTGTCAGTGTGTGCTCCATGCAGCTTTGTTCAAGACTGTCAGCAACTGGGAGACTGGGTCTCTACTAAATTTCATAGAATTGTTAGGGTTGGAAGGGAGCTCTGGAGATCATCAGGACCAACCCTCCTGCCAACACATGGTCACCTAGAGCATGTTACACAGGAGCTTGTTTGGGTGGGTTTTTGGTCTCCAGAGAAGGAGGCTTCACAACCTCTCTGGGTCGCCTGTTCCAGTGCTCTGCCACCCTCAACCAAAAGAAATTTTTCTTCATGTTGAGGTTGAACTTCTCATGTTTTAGTGTATGCCCTTTGCTCCTCATCCTGTCACTGGGCACCACCAAAAAGAGTCTGGCACCATCGTCTTGACCTTTGAGATATTAATATGTATTAATGATACCCTCCCCCACCTCAATCTTCTGTAGACTAAAAAGGCCCAGCTTCCTCAGTCTAATGTATTATGTATCAGTGAAATATAGAGTATGTACACATATCTTTAGATACGTTTTCATACATTTATATCTATAAAAGAAAATAGTAGTTTCCAGAATATGTTTTTAAAATCTAATGTTTGTGAAAGCATCGTTCCAGAACATTAAAAAGGCAACAGTTTCCTACAAGATTTTTGTCTCCTTTTTCTAGAGCCTATTCCACTTGATCAGTACAGACCACTTCTGAGTACAGTGTTTTCTGATGGAGTTTTCAGGACATACATTTATTTTGTTTTCTAGTATGGTGATGAAGTGGCTTGGTCGGAGATAGAAAATGTCTGGACTACTTTGGCAGACAGCTGGCCAAAGAATCTGAAAATAATTTTGCACTTCTTGATCAGTATTTGTGGAGTGAACAGTGAACCCAGCCTTTTGCCTTATGTGAGTATGTGACAGATCTCATTGGTGCTTATTGATGTTTTTAAAATTATTAGTATGTCTAGCAGCAAAGATCACCAAACAAAAATGTGAGATAAGATTTATAGTATCAGAATCTCCACCCTGTATTTTATGACCACTAAATACTATGAACAAATCAAATTCAGTTCTTTTGTTTGCATTACTTTGGACATCTGTGTCAAAATTACAGATCAATTTTTCAATCAATTAAATCAATTAATTTGTCTTTCATGGAATGGACTTGAGAAGGGAAATCAGTGAGAGAGGATATCTCACGTTAAAGACTGCTGAAGCTTCCTTAAGACAACTTATTGACTACTGCAATTTGCTGAGGGTGATAAGTCTGAAACAGTCCACTAGCTGTCTTAACAGTTATGAGTTGTCAAAAGTCAGGACTATACAAGGACCACAGATCTGCTTTAGTGATTAAGTAATAAAAAATGTAAAAGAGTTACTGGAATTCTACATATGTCTTAGCATTTTATTTTCCTTTGTCATAAAAAAAAAATCTTAGAGTTTGATAGCTAATTTAGATTAATTTTATTAAGAGTATACGCTGAACGATTTTTTCCCCCACCCTATAATTTAGCATTTTAAAAAAAGCAGACAGATAATTCAGGAGAACAAAGCACTTGTTATACCGTGTAGGGCATCATTCTCTCATGACCAAGTATTATACCAAAAAAGCCCCACCCACCATCCCAAGCACCCTCAAAACCAATTTATTTTATGTCAAAATGTATGTGAGAGCACTGCAGGATACCATGAACAAAAAATATGGTAACTGCAGGAAAGGAAATAGTATAGAACAGAACTGTGAAGTATCAAAAAGAAATTATATCAGAATACGTTCATTCCAGTATTGATCTCAGGTGCTGCTAAAACCTTTGTAAGAAAATCTTTTGCTTCTTAAATAATTTTCAGAAGACATACTTTCAGACTTTATTGTCAGAGGGTTGGAACTCAGAAGATTTACTTTCTTACTATTGTGATATGTTTCCCATGCTTGCTGCTGCTGACAACTGGGAAAGCAATTTTGGTTGCTTTTAGAACTAAGAGTAAGTTTCACATGTCCTCGCTTGCAGTGCAGGTAGATACTGATTCTAACAAGTTGTGGTATTCGAATCTCTTCCCATAAATATATATATATATGGGGTTTTTTATGGCAGGTAAAGAAAGTCATTGTTTATTTGGGTAGAGACAAAACAATGCAACTACTAGAAGAGCTGGTGAGTGAACTTCAGCTTACGGATCCTGTCAGTTCAGGAGTCACCCATATGGATAATCCACCGTATTACCGCATTACATCCAGTTACAAAATCCCCTCTGTCACTTCAGGTAAGCATTACTGACTTAACTAACTTAAACTGTTATTATTGTCAATTATAAACATGCTACTATCAATCAGTTATGCTACTAGAGTTCATTTGTAAACATTCAGTAGGAGTACAAGGTTCTGTTTCTAAAAATACGGTTAAAAGTTTGTTTTACAAGATCTGCAGTTTTTGGTGTACACAGAGTTCTTAAAGAAGAACATCTGATAGGTTCGCAAGGGACAGGTTTGTCTTAATATATGCATCAGACTTCGTCTGTGTTCAGACCTTGCACTGTTTACCCTCACTGTATGACTTTTATGTCTAGTCAGTCAAACCATGGGGAAAATGTACCTAATTTTAAATCCATCTAAGCTGTTATTTTTTAAGTTCTGTTAGAGACACAAGCTGCATCCCTAGGAACTGTTTCAAGAGGATTTAAGTTCACTTACTTAGGAAAATTTATCTAGAAATAATCAACAATAGATTAATCATCAAAAAAACCCCAAACTGCTGAAAATACCAGAAGTGTCTCCCTCATACTTCAATCCAAGAACATACTGAGAAATGTGGGGAAAAGCTGTCTTGTTTTGGTGGAGTATCTGTCAAAGCGAGCTGCAAAAGACATGGATATGGGGAGGGTATCTAAGCAAGGGCTTAACTTTTGTGCTGCAAATTTGTCAGTATGCCTGGACCTATCACATGGGGTTATCTGGATCACAAGGTGAATGCACTGGCACTTGTTCTTGAAAGTGTTTAAAAAATATGAAAAAAATTTCTGAGGCTCTTCCACTTCATGTGATTTAGAATAGCAAAGGCTGGAAGGGTGCAAAATTGTTTCCGATTGTGGCTGTCAGTTCAGTGTGATGCTTTCAAATTTCTCCTTAAAGAAAATTGTTAAAAGGTTCACTGCAGGCTATTAGGTTTTAATCCTTAATCTGTTTGTGGTTTGAATTAACTGGATAACCAAAGTCCAACTACGTTTTACAGATTGTTATGAGGTGTATCATACAGGGGAAAAGGAAATAGGCCTCTAGATACTGCTTAAAATTTTTTCTACTTAATTTACACTGAAGAGTCAGAAATTCCTGGAATAGATTATTTTTATTTTTTCCAGTTAGTGAAATTATGGTAGCAGCTCACAATCCTGTATTGCACGTGAAAGTAGTTTGTATGGCTCAGTTTGTATTTGTGCCAGTTAGTGTAAAGTAAACCTGATTAGGGCTCTCGGCAAGGACAAGTAAATAAGGGTGATCATGTAGTGCTTAAGACTACTTTTCCTTTTTACTGACCAACCTCTTCCTTGTCCATAATTCACAGGTACCACTTCTAGTAGCAATACAATGGTGGCTCCTACAGATGGCAACCCTGACAGTAAACACATGAAAGACAGTATTGAAGAGAAGTAAGTATCTCCTCAAAGAGCAGTTATTAGTTGAAGTACAGGAATTCCTGGTAGCTACTATAAATATTCACATCTCAGCACCTCCAGATATGTCTACACTGCAAGGATTACATGCCATGAATGTCGTGCATGTCAACAGAACTGGAATACTGTTTGGGATTAACAGTAGCAGCCTCAATTGTAGTTTGAACTCCAGTCCAGGTCAGACATTGTGTTGCTGCAGCTATATTGTTGGTGGTGCCTAAATTAGCTACTGTTACACTGGACTGTGTATGTTCACATAAGAGCAATTATACGGTAAGGTGGGAGTGGTGACACACTGGAACATGTTGCCCAGAGGAGTGGATGCCCCATCTTTGGAAGTGTTCAAGGCCGGTCTGGATGGGGCTCTGAACAACCTAGTTGAGGTTCTAGTGGAAGGTGTGCCTGCCTCTGGCAAGGGCTTGGAATGAGATGATCTTTAAGGTCCCTTTCAACCCACGTCCTGTGATTTTATGATTTGCAAACTGGTTTATTACCTCACTAGAAATGAACAGTGCCTATGTGTTGCAAGCTAGTTTATTTTCCCTGATTGGGGTATTTGGATGCCTGGTACCTGTGTCAAGATACCTTGCAGCTAACTTTAAAATCGATTTCTCCCTCCCTAATTTTTGAGCTATTTGAGGATAATCTTTTGGTGAAATTTGCCAGATACTGTTACTGAGGCTGGTGGAAAGCAAACAGCTGGTACAGGCTTAGTCAGGCTGTGTACTTGGAGCTCAACAGTAACTAACTGTGGTCATGCTGCCATTTTGTGTTAATATGGATAGCTAACCTTAAAGTGAAAAGGGAGTGGATACTCTGTAATTAGCAAAAGTGTGCACATGCCATTACTGTGTAGTAAATTAGCAAACGAGTTTCAGACAACTTGTTTGAGAGCTTGATTAATTACAGTTCTAATATAATTTCCCAGTTGGGCACTTTTTTCCTTCCCTAGAGTAGTTATGTCAATATAATTAGAATGATAAATATATTGGCAGAGGCAACCCCAATACTTAAATTAAATTGGGATGAGCTATATGAAAGTAAATCATAGAAACCTGGAATGCAAGGTGTCATTCAGAATTCAGCTTAGCAAGGTACAGACAAGTACGTGGCTGCTATGGGGGCTGGAGCTGAAGAAACTGGTAAAGTGATGAAGGCCGTTTTGAAAGTCTGCAAGTTTGAGCATATATTGTAGGATTGTCTAAAACCTCCCCAGGTTATATGCTTCTTGGTAAGACCTACTCTATACATCTTGGACTTGCCACCAGGAGAGAATTGTGGAAACTTATGTGTAGAAACAGCGTGGAAGCGGTGCTTTTAGCACTCTCCTTTCTCTGATTTCTTTATACTTTATCATATTACACACATGGATTTCTTTATTTTGTTCAAGAGTGAGAACAACTTATGTATAATGGTAACAAATATTTTACTGTAATTAAATGTTAGTGAAAATGGTGGAACAGATATAGAATTTATAGTGGATAATCTCTTTGCATCCCCTTATCTAGTGTTGCTAGAGAAAGTATATCTTAAATGGCTGAGATACTTTGGCATCATGTTGATTATCCTTGTAAGATGAATCGATTTTGTATAGGAGTTTTTTGCTGAAATAGTTTTACTGGGAGACCCTGATAAATATTTGCCACAGAATGCCAGTTACTAATTCTGCCTTACTTGCACCTACAGCTACGCACACCTAGACATCTACAGTGGGTTGAACAGCAACTTAAACCGCCAGCACCACAGACTGGAATCTCGCTACAGCAGCAGCTCTGGAGGATCGTATGAAGAGGAAAAAAGTAAATAGTCTTTATTTTAAAATATTTCTATGAATAGAAAACAAAATTTTCACAAGTTAATACTTTGACTGAAGGTTGTGGAACATAAAGAAATGGGCATTATCAGTGCTTTTTGCATAAACTTATTAAAAATTAGGGGTTTTTTAATCTTCTTCCATCTTATTACTACTATTGAAGTCTATCATACATTTGACGGCAATGAAATGTATAAGGAAGATAATATGCTTTGTTCTTTTCGTTGTCCACTGGAATGAGTTGTGAACATCTTCCTAAATGAAATGGCTTTCTTCTGGTTCCTTTGATGGTTAGGTACAAGAAACAGAGATGAGCAGCATGAAGATGAGATTTAGAAAAAGGTGATGGAAAAGAAATTTTAAAAAAAGAAAAATAGAATTAATTGTTCTTTTAAAGGATAGCATTCCTTGGCTGGTTTAAAAAAAAGGGTACTAAACTGTTTTGAAGCCATAGCAAAGGAAAATATAGCAGGGAAAAACATTCTCTTTATGTACATCTGATTTTCAGGCTTGTTTTGAAAACGTGTTTTGGGTTACTTTTTGTGATCCATGGTTTTTTTTTTTCTGAGATGCAGAGGTATGGAAAGAGGTAAAAATTCCTCCTGAAGCTCCATTATGCCTTTGGAAAGATTTCTTTAACAGAGACTTATTAACTGTGGCTACTTTTGTACCAATGCCTAAGATACAAAATCACCATGACAATGCTAGGGAAAGCCAAACAGGTCATGTAACCAGGCAAAAATAAGGACAGTGGTCAGACAGTAGATGATGCGTTATATTAGTGGGTTCTCTGTGCTTGGTCAGAGGGGTTGTTTGACTGAAACTCTTGTTTCAGCTAACAGGTTGTTAGTAATTTAAATGACTTTTTACTTCACCCTGCATGGGATAGTCAGATATATTTCAGTCAGTATAGTGGTCCCACAGACTTAGCTTTCAATCAATTTTTTATTGACAGTTGATTTTCCTACCGGTTAAGTTGTTTGGGTATGTTACAGCACATGGTGCAGCACTGCCTTTTCCTTACTTTTCTTGTGTGACTGAACAACAGGAGTTAAATTTCTGCATTTTGAGCTTTAGATGTCAGTATGGAACCTAGCCTGTCCGTGCTATATTGAAGCAACAAGAGTCCATTAGGATCTTCTGATGCACTCCTCCATAACTGATTCTTTGCACACTGTGAAGATTAGAGTGAATATGTGGTTCTTATTGCCTCTGTCAAGGAGGTGAAACCTAATGTCCTCTACAGAGCTTTTTGTAAGGGCTGGACATACTAATGCAGAATCTGCTAAACTTTGGGTCAGTAACAAGTCAGTGACCTTCTGGGCAGCCTGAGTGTTTATTACTGCTTGGATAGGCATTGTCCATTATCACAGCTGCAGTCATTTTTGGTTTTGTTTGCCATTTGTGATAGCAACACAGAATATCCTGAACTAGATGATATTTCACATGTTCCATCAGTAAGGAATTTGTCACATCCAGTGGAGAAGGTGATAATGATCTGATGCATGTGTGAACATTTGAAACTTCAGCAGCTATACTTCCAAACAGAGAGCTGGTAGAGTCACTGAAACACTGAACTGTTGAGGCAGTTTCCTTGTTTCTAGTCTTAACTGATAGTTCTGAAATCCAAAACAACTTTTAAACCAGAAAAGTATTTTGGGTGTGTTAACACAGTATACTCTCATACCAAATAGCTGATGTTTTTCTTGCACTCTTGAAGCTTGCTTAATCAAAAACTAAATGTCTTTCTGTGTTTTCTTGACAAATTTACTGATTTTCTGAGCGGTAGCTTTTATCAACCAGTGAGATTGGGCTGTGCTGTTGTAAAAGTGGCAATTTCCAAGTTACCCCATGTATCAGGCCAGCATTATCTGACACATAGTACTGGTAGGGTTTTGCTGTGAGACCTATAAAAATGTGCTCTTGAGGAATATTTCCTTAGCCTATAATGTAATGCTCTTTATGATGATTTCAGTTGAATCTTAGGACCCAGCCTTAATTAACTCCTTATCTGACATGAGGTTTGAAATTCAAGGAAATTACATCAGATCGCTTTGCCTTTTATCATAGTCTTTATGAACCTATTCAAAAACATCTTAGTCTGTTATGTGTAACTTCTGTAGAATCATCCTTATACTAAAAGAAATAACCACTTTTTTTCTTTTAAAAAACTGTGTCCAACTACTACTGTTTACAGCTGGCTCCCCTTGTCCTCTCCCAGGTCTCAGCTTTTCAAGAATTTAAGAATATTTCTTCAGAAGACTGTAAGATACAGAAATATGCATTATCTATATATTTCTGGTTTAATTTTGTGTTGTGTTAGGTGATTCAATGCCTCTGTATTCCAACTGGCGGTTGAAGGTGATGGAGCACAACCAAGGCGAGCCTCTCCCTTTCCCACCTTCTGGGGGCTGCTGGTCACCACTGGTGGATTACTTGCCTGAAACTTCTCCTCCAGGCATGTCACTTCACAGGTAACTGTTTTGGCAATGCTGATGGCAATTCGTTATATTTTCATTTGTGTTGCATAAATATAGTAATTTGAAGATAGCAGATTAAAGTGCAGTTGATAATACATTTGTTTTCCGTGGGTTTACTCACAGGTCTAGCAGTTTAAGATTACTCAGCCTTTTAATCTGGAAGATTAAAGTGTTTCTATTTTAATTATGAGCATTCATCTTTTCCTTAATGACACAACTTTGTGAATGTTTATAGACTGAAGAATACAAGTTAGAAGCATATGAAGTTCTTAGCAGCTCTTCATGAAGTTCATGTTGCATTCTTCTAACAATTTTTGTTTTGTTTTAGATGCAATATAGCAGTGATTCTTTTGACTGATTTGATAGTTGACCACAGTGTAAAGGTGGAATGGGGAGGATACTTGCATCTTTTGCTTCATGCAATTTTTATAGGTAACTAGCTTCTTACAAAAATACTTACAGTAACCTGAGGAATACTCAGCTGTTCTTTCTGATATTTAAAATAATTTTTGCCATTGTACTGAAATCCCAATAATTTGATAATATTTACTGTATTTTTAAAAATTCAATTAAATGTCTTTCAGCTTGATTAGTATAATTAAGATTTTTTTAGAGTTGTTTTAAGGCACTTTCTTTTAGAGTCACTTTTACCTCTTGTAGAAGACACCGTAAAATTCAATTTTTTTCTTTCTGTTTCTGTGTGTAGTAATTTTCACACAGAGCACAGATTAAGTTCTTACTATTCTTACTTAAAATTACTTTGTAATTTAACACTGCATGGGATTATCAGATGTATTTTAGTCTGATCAACATACAGTTTGTTAAACTGTATGAATTATATATCTGAATTATACATCTGTTATTTGGTAAAGTATAACACACCAATTTGAATACTGCTATTTTTTAAATAATGTAATTCAAGATGCCTTTGAATACCATAAAGCCTTGCCATTTTCCTTTTGTGTTAGGTTTTGACCACTGTCACCCTGAAGTCTATGAGCATTGTAAACGACTACTTTTGCATCTACTGATAGTGATGGGCTCTGGCAGTAATGTCCAGTCTGTTGCTTCTGTCCTGCTCAGAAACAGAGAGTTCAATGAGTCCAGGGTGCTTACTGTCAAACAAACTACCCATTTAGATTACACTTTCACAGGTATGCTTTAGATTTATTGTGTTGCTGGTTAAAATGAGAATGGGAAGTTCTCTCTTCTTACAGGCATGATTAAGATTTCTGTTGTCTGTAATATTTTCCTGAGCCCTTGGCATTAAAGTGTATTTCTTTGGATTTTAATAAAGTCAAAATGAATAGAGTTCTCATTTGCGTTTTGTGCTCAGTCATCAAAGTAGGGAGCACAGTTGAATGATGAATAGTAGTGGAAACCAAAGAGGGAGCTCTAGGTTTTGGAACTTTAATACAGCAGTTTTTATGATGCCTTTGAAAGTAAAAACCAAGAAAGTATATCTCTTACATGTTTATAGCAACTTTAAATTTCCAGTTTTTGTCAAATGTGATTGCATTCTTTATTGGCTATCAGAATACTTCTTTTTTTTGAGATACTGCCTTTTAATATTCACCTTAACTTTACAATATTGTAATTATACAGTACATTTTATATTTCTATGTATCTCTTTATGAAGGGAATATTCTGATGGTGAGAGTGTATTGTAGTTTCTTTGAAACAGTTATTTAAAAAAAAATGTAGTATTTCATTTTGTTTCAGTAGGTGGCAGTGTATTGCCATGCAATTGTTTATTCTCTTTTGTTCACATCAGCATTGGTTTTATTACTTAGCAAAAGTAGTCATCTGATTTGTGAATTTGGTTTTTGTAGCAATGAGGAATTAAAAACTGTGTATAGCAGAAGAATTATTTTATATTGATCTGTTTGGCAGAATTTTAATGTTACATCTACAGTGGCATATACAAACCATTCCTTTCTAATCTTTAAGGGCTTAGATAAAATGGTCTAAACATGACACAGTATTCTGCTATTATTAAAGCAAAGATGCCTGATAGAAACTAGAATAAGGTCAGCATCAAACATTTCCAGCTGAGGGTTAGGATAAGGTATTTACAGGTATGCATGCCTAGCACAAGGTTGGACAAGCTAATTTTAAATTTTGTTTAAGCTGTCTAATACCCCAGTCCAAACTCTCTGATTCTGCAGTGAAAATCTGCAGTGGGTGTCAGTGAGTCTTAAGCATATTTAAATATAAGTGTTACAGTCAAAGACCCTGCCAGTTTTCCTTGCTAGTTTACTTTCTCTCGGCCCTTCGTAGATGGATAGGAGAATGTGAGGAGTCACTGCAGTTGTATTTTTTTGCCATGTGATTCTTAATACAGGAGAGAAAAATCTTCTGGCCGCAAGATTAAGCTAACTTCAGAGAAACTTTGTACAGCCGCAGGGGCTCTGCTTAGAGTCGATTCAGTAGATAATACTTAGTATTCACTGATTTCAAGTACTGTCAGTTAACTGGGACTGGGTTTCAACAAAAAAGAATATCTGCTCGTTAGTAGAAAGTAGTCTATAATTTTTTAAATTAAGTTGAGATGCCTCAGAAGCTGATGAGCTCTCATACTACTAGTACAAAATCAAGAATAATACAGGGGTTTTTAAAAGGAATCTAGCAGTTCCCAATTAAAGATGATATAAGTCATGTGAAGAATTTGCATATATGAGACTTTTTGATTTTGTTGAAATTATTGCGTCCATTAATTTATTCTCTTTTAAGTATTATCATTACATTTACTAAGTTATCGATCTTTTTAGAGGGCTATTCTTTTTATATATTTAATATTAACTGTCAACTTAAAAGCGCATAATCATCTTGTTTCAATTTCAGCAGGTGTTCATGATTTTATACCTGATTACCAGCCCTCCCCAATGACAGACTCAGGGCTTAGTTCAAGTTCTACCTCTTCTAGCATCAGTTTAGGAAATACAAGTGCTGCCATTTCTCAACTGCACACAACAATCCTCAATGAGGTTGACATTTCAGTAGAGCAGGATGAAAAAGTGAAAACTCTTATAGAATTTATTACCTCAAGGTAAGATTTCAATTTTCATTTTTGTCAAGACATGTGTTTTGTGGAAAAATGGCAAACCTCTTACTGTTTAGCATCATGTTGTCTAATTCTGTCTCTGTTTTATCTCAAGTATGTGTTGTTTTGTCTATCGCATATGAAGAGCTCTAACTTTCCAACACTTTAAGAGAATTTTGACCACCCTCTCAAGTCCTGAGTGTTTAAAAGTATTTTGACATGGTTTATTCTGAATTAGGGCAGGAATACATTGAGATGATTCAATAGGAACTGCAAGATTTGTGTGCAGTTTAGGGATTACCTAGTAGTAGAGAACTGACTATTCATAAATGAGGAATTTGTTGCAAAGAACATCTGTAAAATCATCAACATCTGTGCAGCTTGTATGATAGTTTATATAAAGCTTTTATGATGGTGTAAATCTGAAATCCTACCTGTTTCTCCATGCTTTTGCTACTTTTGCTTTACCTCAGCCTAAATTTATAACAGTGTGGTATATCGATGGAAAGAAAATGGGAAGAAAGGAAGTTAAGAAGTGCATAATGGTGGTAGTTGTACTGGTTCTTTCTTAGAGAGCTAACTATTATACTATAACTATACCAGAGAATATCTCTGCCTAAATTTACCAAGTTTTTTCAATTATATCTGATACATTGCTTTTCACTTTGTCTTAACTTGTTGTAAATTGTATAATATTGGTCAGTTGTCAAAATTCTTTCTGATTTATGCCTGCACTTTTAGATGGTTTCTTTTATGTGGTACAGAGTAGATTCTTTTGAACTAACCTTAAGGTTCAAATTTCATTTTAGTGATATTGAGGACAAAGGCTATGTTTTATATTCTGTTTACTCTATTTTTATATTTTTAGGAAAAGAGGCCCACTTTGGAATCATGAAGATGTTTCAGCCAAGAATCCTAATATAAAGAGTGCTGAACAGTTAACTGTGTTTTTAAAGCATGTGGTATCTATATTTAAACAGTCTGGCTCAGGTATGTTAGAAAACAGACAATGCATGATCGAATGTGCAAGTCTGCAAACTAAATAAATATTTTTTAATGCATGTAAACACATAGGTTACCTATAAAATCACTCTAGGTAATTACTGCTTTAAATAATAGAGTTTTCTTGTGTATTGCACACTTCAGTTCATGTTTCTGTTATGACAGATTTACATATAATCTTTTAGGAATGAGATAAAAACATCTTATTAGTTTCTTTGGAATACTTATTATTCAAATCATAAATGTTTTATTGTCTGCAAGTCTCTCTAGCGTTAAGTATTTGGAATACTTAATGTATAAATACACCAGTATTTAGTGTTTATATTCCTGTAAAGATCTTTGAGACTAGTATTTCTTGAGAGAAATGTAGAATATGTGAGAATGTTTTAAATTTAGGAATGACTTTGGCAATTTACTCTTCAGTAAATTCAAGTGGATATTGTTTTTTATAAAGCAGTGTTGCTTGAGTATTTATTTGCCTTTATAGGAGGATATCAATTGGAACATCGTCTCAGTGAAGTCGCTTTGCAAACTGCGCTTTCGTGTTCCTCTCGACATTATGCTGGGAGGTCCTTTCAGATATTCAGGGCTCTGAAGCAGCCTCTCACTCCATCTACACTTTCCGATGTTCTCTCCAGACTAGTAGAAACTGTTGGAGATGCAGGAGAAGAAGCTCAGGTATTTGAAATTTTGCCCCCACTTTATTAGAAGGCTAAGTCTGCCTAAATGACATATGTGCATTATTACTTCAATGACAGCAAAATTTGAAAGCATTGTTTTATTCAGTTGCTTTTTTATTTTTAAGTATTTCAAATATCAAAACAGTTTTAATTGTGACACTTTCTGAATTTCACCTAATTGACTGAGGAAAAGTTGTGCACATTCTCTTCTATAGCAATAGGATCTTTTAGAGAGTTTGATACGTCTGTTTCCTGTAGGCACCTCCTCTTTCATTGCTAGAGAATACTGAGAGCAGCCATATAAAAAATAATTTAGGTTTTCTTTTGTTAAGAACTTAACCTGATAAAGCGTTAACAATCATTCAGCTTAGTATCATTGTACATCTTAAGAATGTATCTAATCTTTTAATACTTCAGAATGAGTCTGAATGGCTTCATCCGTCAACCCATCCTTAAAATTAATGCAAACCAGAATTAATTCAGTAAATAAATGAACTTACTTATAAATAAATTGAAGTTTTTCCTTGTCTTGAAGCTATACTGCTAACTTGAGCTGTCCCATCAGGATTGTATTCTAATTGAAGCCTGAAATAATTTAGTTACTGATTTTATATTTTTATATTACTACTCAGTAGATTTTCTGTGATCTTCCTTGTGCATATTGCATAATTTATAATGGCCTGTGGCTTTCCCCAGGGTTTTGTCATAGAGCTACTTTTGACTTTAGAATCTGCTATTGATACATTGGCTGAAACCATGAAGCATTATGATCTGCTTTCTGCCCTTTCTCAGTAAGTTCTTTTTTAGTCAAGCTGCATCATTATGCCTTTTTATACATTTCAATTATTAAAAATGTGTATTATAAATGTAATGAAATAATTTCTTGTCATCTTTGCAGAATAATTGTGTTCATATAGCAAAATTGCTTGCTCTGCTATGTTTTTATCATTCTGCCTCAAGCAAAAATTTTTAAGAATCTAGATTTCCTGAAAAGCATATCTTATTGCCTTTCTGATTACCCTCTTGGGTATAATTTAATTTTTTTTTAAATGGTGTTCAAGGAGTTCCTTATGGCTCAGTTCTGAAATGCTGTCAGTTATTCTTAAACTTCTTTAATTTAAAGGCTCTGCAGGTGTTAGTCTGTCTTAGGCCTCAGGTTTGTTGTCCATGTGTAAGAAGTGTAATTGAGTAGTCTGAGTCATTTGTGTGTCTCATTATATATGGTTTGAGTGGTTACCTTGGTGACTTTTTAATCAAACTGAAAAAATTCCCTACATGTACAGGCATCTATTTTTGTTTGACTTCCTCACAGTTACTATTTTTAATAACTTTTAAAATGATTTTTTTTTAAAAAAATGCTGAGATTTCTAGGAATATATTCAATTTCTCAGTATCAGAATAGGAAGGTGTTGGGTTTCCTTGGTGAGATACCTCAGACAAATACATGGTAATAATTGTATTCATTCATTCATTTCTCTGCTTTTATTACTTTAAGTAAGTTGGGATGCTAGATCATCATTTACACATAATCTTTTACATTCTATGGGCTAATTTTTCTAATTTTTCTGTAATTTTTATGGTATTCTGGGAGTGTAGCAAATATATTTGGTAGGAGAGGTAACAGGATGCTGCAGTCTTGTCCTTATGCCATAAGGATATTGGATATTTTAATAATAGATACAGAAATCCTATATTTACATATATAGGTGATGAACTAGAGTATTCACTGTGTGTGTATGTGATTAGTGTAACATTTCTTTTCTTTCTTCTCTTTTTCTAATCTCTATGTTATTAAATTATTTTGCATATTACAATATGTAATACTGATTTTTATTTTAGAACCTCATATCATGATTCTGTAATGGGAAACAAGTATGCAGCTAATAGGAAAAGCACTGGACAGATAAATCTAAGCACAAGTCCCATTAATAGTGGCAGTTGTTTGGGATACTACAGCAATACAAGGAGTAATTCCTTGAGACTGAATTTAATCAGTGAGCGGAGAGGCGACCGACGACGGAGCAACACACTGGATATAATGGATGGAAGGATAAATCATGGTGGAAGTTTGGCCAGGACTAGAAGCCTTTCCTCCCTGAGAGAGGGAGGGATGTATGATGTGCAGCCCACTACTGACCCTGTCAACTTGATGGCCACCATATTTTGGATTGCAGCTTCATTGCTGGAGTCAGATTATGAGTATGAATACCTCCTGGCTCTCAAGCTACTCAACAAGCTTCTTATTCACATGCCTCTGGATAAATCGGAGAGTCGGGAAAAGATAGAAAAGGTGCAGAATAAACTGAAATGGAATAACTTTCCAGGCCTTCAGCAGCTTTTCCTGAAAGGCTTTACTTCAGCCTCTACACAAGAAATGACAGTGCATCTCCTCAGCAAACTCATCACAATTTCCCGGCATGCTTTGGTGGATCCTTCTCAGTTAGCAGGTATCTTTAGTAAATATGTGATAAAAATATATTCTTTCATCAAATTAGGTGGAGTCAAAATCAGTAGTAGTTACACATTTGCCTTAAAGAAACACTTCAGTTAAATGCTTTCTACAGTTGTCCATATTACACTGCTCCATAGTGGGAGTATATTACAGACTATGATGATCTGATGAGCAAGGTTGTATGTAAACTTTATGCACTATTGTTTGCAAGTGAGTTTTAAGAGCTGTGTATTTTTCTTTCATGATCTTGTTCCAACTAGCTCAATCAGCATATTTACACATTTTTAGAAACAATGTAACTATAGTGCCTAAAATTATCCAGTTTCATGGTAGTTTTGCCTAATTGGTCTAATGATGATTTTATTTTCATTGTGCATTTTTATACCTAACACAGACACATTTATATACATTGTTCATACATACTAATAGTCAGATTAAACTTAAGTGCTATAATTAATATATCTGTGTGAACATATGTGTCAGGCTGTAAGAGTTTTAAGTACCAGATAACTCCACATTAAATTAAGTCATATTAAAAACCTTAAGGGCTCATATAACTCTGTTTATGTATGTGTTTAGGATTTCCCCTAAACATCTTGTGCCTACTTCCTCATCTGATACAACATTTTGATAACCCAACCCAGTTTTGTAAAGAAACAGCTGACAGGATAGCAAAGGTATGTAACATGGTGCTTGGAGAAGTATCCAGGACGATATATATATGAGCATTGTTTCTGTATTTTTTGGGGGTCCCTCATGTAATACTACTATGTGATTCTAATAGTAATATACACGTAACTATAAGAGGTCATATTTTAAAGATGTGATCCAGTGCTAATTTATGTAGCTGGACCTCATATCAACCCCCGAGTTTCTGTTTGCCAAAGAAAAAGCACATTTAGCTTATTCTGTAAAATTCAGATTTCAAGAACAAATTTTCTTACTAAGGATATCAATTACTTCTTCTTGTGTGATTTTTCCATTTTTAATTTCAAATGTAAACCTAATCACATTTTAAGCATGATTCCTAATTTTCTTATGAGAAGGAACTGATTCTTACTTTTCAGGCTGGTAGACAGAGAAGAAAAGGTTACATGTGCTTTCTTTTACTTGTGCGCATTGAAATACACTTTGAAATGTTTTTGAGCTGTAGTGGCTGTTAAAGCAGTACATGGTGCACACCAGCTGTTGTCAGCCAGGTTGGTGTTGCACTGGCCTGAGAGAGTCAGTCTTTCAAGGAAGAATCAGGAAAGGGGCATAGGAAAGAGCTGTCTGGCATAGGAGATGCAGTCGCACACCTCTGGCTGCCTAGGCTGTGACATGGGAACCACTAAGTTGTGCACAGGCTGACTGAAAGAGTAGGTGCCTGATGCGAGTCCAGAAATTACTGCTGCCCTTCAATATTGCATTACTAGAGTGAGGGATATTGGTTGATCATACCAAACATATGATAAGTAGATAAACTTGAAACATGGATGCCAAAGTACCAAAATTCAACAGAAACTGTAGGTCATGCTTGTGTGATTAGTTTGATTTCACTTATTAGAAAATAACTGAACTGAAATCTTGGAAATGAAATCTTGGAGTGAAATCTGGGAGAAGTGCATAATGACTTGTGAATACTTGGATTTAAAAAATATTCTACTATAATTAAATATGGTTTTGCTTTTCAGGTTTGTGCAGAGGAGAAGTCACCAACTCTTGCCAATCTGGCTCATATGATGAGCTTATACAGTACACACAGTTATTCCAGAGACTGTTCTAACTGGATTAATGTAGTGTGTAGATATTTGCATGACTCTTTCTCAGATGCCACATTTAACCTCATAACTTATCTTGCAGAGGTAAATTTTTACTAAAAGTATCTCATGTTCACAATTCATTGCCAGTTCCTAATTTCTCGTGATTCTGAATATTGAGGGGAATAAAGCACATCTTCCATAACAGGAAAATATTACTAAAATGTTCTAGGATGTAGAAAAGGGATGACTACTGCCATTTTGGAGTGCAGTAGTTTATATATACGTTGAAACGATAATCCTTCTAATGAAAGATCTCCTTTTGTGAGAGTAGAGTTTGGCAGTAGATGTTTATATTCTGTACTTCTTGAATATACACTGTCTTGGCTTTAGTAAAATATGCTTAGTGCAGATTTTAAGAGACCTTCTTTAGTCAGGTATATATGTCTTTATCACAGCTTTAAAAATAGTTGCAACCTTCAGTTGTAAGTAGTACATAATGTATTAAAAAGATAATTTAAAGTACAGAAATCCAAGTAATATTCTGTCAGCCATTCATACAGGAAAGCTGTTAAGTACCTTGTGTGAAAAGCTTGTAGAGCTTGTCCTTCAAGTGTGTCACTTCAAACTGATTGAGATACTTTTTAAAATTAGTTCCTTCTTATGAATGACCTTATGAATGTACCTGTTTTGTCGGTAAAACTGCATTTACCAACCTTGTTTAAGGTGTAGCTGTAATTGTTTTTCATACAGTTTTAAGATTTTGAATTAGTATGAACACTTTTATGTAACGAAAAGTGTTTTACTATTAGGTGCTTTAGATCTGTGCTAAAAATATATCAAAAGTCAGGGGAAAAAATTAATTAGGACAAAAAACATTGTGCTTGTTGCATGACTTTTTTTAGTGCTAAAACAAAAGTTTGAAAAACAGTAAGTGGTACATTTAAGTTTCGTGAAGAGGACAATAAATGTGTGTGGAAGTTAGGTGTATTTTAATGTTTGCTTTTACTTTTTGCTACCGTTTAAGGCCCTAATTAAATTTTGTGTTTTAAAAACCTTTTTTTAGCTGTTAGAGAAAGGCTTATCCAGTATGCAACAGTCCTTGCTGCAGATCATTTACAGCCTTTTGAGTCATATTGACCTATCTACAGCACCAGTGAAGCAGTTTAATTTGGAAATCATAAAAGTTATTGGTAAATATGTTCAGGTAGGTACTCTGAAGAACTGTAAAAGCCTGTCTGCTTATTATCAAAATGGTATCAAAATTACACTTGGATTTTGGGAGGAATTTATTTCAGATATAACAATTGTTGTTTGAAGTCAGATTCCCTAGGGTTTGTTTTTTTCTTTCCTATGTACTTAATTCACTGGATGCTTGTGTATTTGTCCAGTGTGATTTGCATCTGCTGGAACAAGTTATCTGGGTGAATGTGCATTTATTTACAGATGTAGGCAACTCGTCATACGTAGTTAGAGAAGATGATCCTTCAACTATTAAAATACAAGGAAATGTTTACTGCTAAGCTGCACAAATGTTTTATTGATGTGTATATGTTTTTAAAAGAAAATTTTACGGTTAAATGCATATTTAAATCACTTTCAGTAATATATCCATGAGGAACTTTTAAGGTGCACCTTAACAAAATTGAGTACATTTTTTATTAAAGAAGGTCCCCAAAAGATGAACCACAGTGTTTTGCCCAAGGGAATTTAAGCCTTTATACTCGAAACACAAATTTACTGAAAATCTATTACACAGAAGAAAGTCTAGCATCTCGCTGAAAGATTCTATGAAAATGCCTGGAGCATAAAACCATTTCAGTGCACAACATTCTCTTCTTTTTTTTTTCTCTGAATTCCATTATTGCTGGATGTATTTCAGTCAAATGGTTTAATCATAATTAACCAGGAAAAGTCGTGTTCCCTGGATGTTTTGTTATTGATGGGTATGTACTTTAGATATTGTGCTCCTGTCAGAGTGCATTAGGCAAAATGGAATGATTAGCATTAGCTATAGTTTTTCTGGCCTGGTGGCATCTTGCTTCACCTCTAACCTCTCTCTGAGCTTTCTATGCAAGCTCTTACTACCATGGAATGTAATCTTAATTAGATGTAAGCTATCAAAAGATGGTACTAGCAAAAAAATACTCCACAGAAGTCTTAACATATTTTTGATAAAATATGTTACTGTAAGTGGCAAAAGAAAAGATCGTAAATTATCATGTCTTGTTTAAATGTGCTTCTACTAAGCTTTGGGTTTTTTCAGTCCTCTGCAGTCACAACAGCTGTAAATAAAATGAAGTTGCTACAGGATAGTTCCAGTTTGAGACTCCTTTTTTTATGTTTATGATGATGCACAGAAATTCAGGAGACTATTGAAGACTCTCATTATCTTCAAAGAAGCATAAAGCATATAGTACTTAGGGCATTGAAAGGGGTGTATATTTTTTTTTAATGCAATAAAAAAAGAATTTAACAAACATGGCCTTGTAATTACAAAAAAAATAAAAAGGGACATCATGCTGATTTCAAAAATTGGAAGATTTGAGTTTCAGGCAGAATCCTTGCATTTCTAGGAGTAAATCTTTGCACAAAGCTGCTTTTATTTTATGTCTCTTCTTCTGATTCTCTCACTAGTGTATGTAATTGAAACCACTGAATTATTTACATTGCCTTAATCATATTTTTAAGGAAAGTGCGCTTAACTCAGGCTCTGCCTCTTATATACTCACACTTTTTCCATAGCTTTTTTTAAGCACTCCATTGGTTTGATACTAAAAACTTTGTGAATGTTTTCACTTCTTTGTTAAAGTCTTTTGTATTTCCTCATGCATTTCAAGCACAGAATAGTTTTGCTTGTTTCGAATTCCATTTACTCTGCCCATAACTGTAAAAAAATAAGAGATGCCAAGAGGTGGAATAGTTAGTTTGAATACTATCAGTTACTGTAGTTACATGATAGTTAAATACTCTCAGTTTCAATCTCCTGGGTCACAAAGGGCAGATGCTTCAGACAGTGGTAAAAAAGAGTGCAACTACTGGGAAGGAGGGACACAGACCGGAGTCTGGTGTAGCTGGCGCAGTGACCTGGAGCCACTGAGCCTGCTTGGCTGGACCTGACCAGCCACCATGGCATGGTCTGATATTTTGCCACTGCTTTCCTGGCACTTCAAGGTCCGAAGCTTCCTACCTGTGCTAGCCCTTTCAGCCGTGTCTGAAAGATCAGAGGTTTTGGTTTGGGGATTCTTGCAAAATGCTACTGTACATAAAAATTACTGTCTTGGTTGAAGGGATTGTTGTGTGATTTGTGTATGTTCTCTCTAGAGTCCATATTGGAAGGAAGCCCTTAATATTTTGAAACTGGTGGTGTCTCGGTCAGCAAGTCTTGTTGTGCCTAATGATATTCCGAAGTCTTATGGAGGTGACATAGGTTCTCCTGAAATCTCTTTCACAAAAATTTTTAATAATGTCTCCAAGGAGCTACCTGGGAAGACCTTAGATTTTCATTTTGATATATCAGAGGTAATTATTATATTTAAATGACAATGCACTAATGACTTGCTGTTGCAAACTCAGGTGTTATTTTCTGTTAGCCTTCTACATTTATATGTTTTTAAATAAGTACCATTTTTAAGAATGGCAGAGATTGAAGTTTTACATACTTGTAAATAAGAGGCATACTGGAAGGTAAATTTCGAATTCTTTTATGTTTTGTTTGCGCCTTTTCCCCTTTTGAATGTCTGGAGAGTTAATTACTAAAAGTCAGTAAGATTATTCTCAAGGGTATCTCAGCTATGTCAGAGAGCAGACAGTGCAGCTGGCTGCTGCTTGCAGCTGAACATACCAGGCTTTCAGCAAGTGAAGGGTTGTGCATTCAAGGGCTGAGAGGATTAAAACCCTGTACTGCAGTTTTAGCGTGACTTGGGAAGGCAGAGGAAATTTAGAGGAGGGGATAGGATACAAAATACAGGAAATCCAAGGTAAGAGGGGTGCAATTGGAGAAAAACCTCCTGTAGTTAAAAATACAGGATACCCCAGTATATATATTTTTGTGAATGTGTAACATTCACAAAAATACCCCTACCACCAATGATAGTCATTCTACATCGAAAAAGGGGAGCGTGGCCATGTGACTGCTGTGTAATGTAGAGATATGAAAATTATAGAAACTTTAGAAGTGATCAGAAGTAAGAGCTCCTGGTTGAAGCTAACCCTAGATAATGATTGGAGATATAGATGTCTTAGGAGCATTACTTAAATTGGTGCGTACATTCACTACTGAAGTTTCAGGGCATGCAGGTAATTGAGAGACAAGATGAATTTCTACGGAGTTTATTGGATTAGCATTTGCTGTCAAAAGGGGGTTGAATTTGATCATCGTTTTTTCAGAAGCATGTTGTGTCTGAAGTTCCTGGTCTGTGAAAACAGTTTGTTCATGTCAGGGAATGATTCTACAGAGAAGCTTTGCGATCTTTTAAACTTAAAACACAGTTGGTTCTAAAGTGTGTTTAAAAATATAGTTGGATTGTCAGCATAAAATGTGCATAATTCAAAGCCACACAAGTGGGCAGAATGGCAGCTTGCTGTGTAGGGTGCAAGTATTCAGCTTTGTATTTCACAATGCACCAAGGCTCAGTGGATTAGACATGGGCTTTACAGAATGCTTACAAACAATCCCTCCTACATTTCATATAATGCTGAATTCTGAAGTCAAATACTATGTAGTCTTTACTAATATAGATTTAAATTTTAAGAAAGTGTTTGTTGTCTTTGCTAGACACCAATTATTGGGAATAAGTATGGTGATCAACACAGCGCAGCTGGTAGAAATGGGAAGCCAAAAGTCATTGCTGTGACCCGGAGCACTTCTTCAACTTCATCAGGCTCCAATTCAAATGCGCTGGTTCCTGTCAGCTGGAAGAGACCACAGCCATCTCAGGTACACTGTGCCTCAAACACTTTATACATATATTAGAGGCAGTGTTTCTGAATGTATTAAAAAAAATGTATTGAAGTGTTATTTGAAGTCTGTATTGTGTCTTAGCAGAACAGTAAGTTAATACAGCATAAACTAGAAGCTGATCCTGGTGAAAAGTAAAAAATTTTAAGATTCTTTTTAGAGGATGTCTATGTGCAATGTGACTAGTTAAAAATGCAGATGTTTTATATTTTTACCTGGACCTCCAGCAGCTGCCATGCTACGTGATTTTCTTTGGTATCTTTTTCAGAGAAGGACTAGGGAGAAGCTAATGAATGTGCTGTCTCTGTGTGGTCCAGATTCTGGTCTTCCCAAGAATCCTTCGGTAAGTGGTGATGGCAGTTTGTTTTGGCTTTTGAACTCAACTAGCAGAATGCTGTTGCATTTTTAAGTGCTGAGGAAGTTATGAACAGTGGATTTGGACAAGCTAGTTTTGGTTCAGCAGTTCACAAATCCAGTCGAGGGATTAAAAAGAAGAATCAGAAGTAATGGATTACTATTATTCCTCAAGGATTCCAGTGGGCATGGTTGTCTTGGCTAGAAAAGAGAATTGAACTAGGTCTCCCCTGTTATGAGTAAATCTCTATCTAGTCCATAATAGATGCTTTTGAGAGAAGGGGTAGCAGTAGCTGAGGACTGCAAGGGTGTTGATGCTGTATTGAAAATATCCTAGAATCCATTGAAAACAACCAGTGGACTGTATACCTTGAAACTAACATGGTTATGTATAGCACAAATAGTCTTAACTGTTGAGTAAAAATAGTTTGATGGTTTTACTTCTGTGTAAAGAACCCCACTGGCATACTACACTTGATGGTGGTCATGACTGACAGCTTTTAAAATAAAGTGAGTAGCCTACCTTGCTTATCATTTAGAGCATATTTTTTATTGTTGCATAGAAGTTCTTACATGGGGAAAAATATTGGTGGGAGAAGGATCTTTAATCTAGTGGAGGAAGTTAAAATAAATAAAAACAGATGCTTGAAAGCTGAAACTGAGGAGATATAAAAGCATTGCATGGAAATAAACAGGGTATTGTCATTTGTGAAGGTTATCACAAATCACAGTAGGCCAGCACTGGATCCCTTTTAAAGATGTACAGTCCTTCCACAGAAGTTTGTAGGTGAAAACAATATGGTCTGTGTCATGTGCATGGTTATTAGGATGGATTTTTTGATTCTTAAATTTGACAGATATTGTGGTTATGAAAATGAAATTTCGGTGATATATTTTTCTCTCTACTTATACCTTTGTAACTCTTAGTTACATTAAGGAGAGAATGATACCACTAATTTAAAGATGTAGTTTAAAATCCAACCAGTTTTGAAGCAAAGTATTACCAGTATAGGGATACTCATGCTGACTGGCACTAATTCCATTAAATGGCAGGAAGCAGGGTGGCTGACTTTTGGAGTTACAGAAATTGGAAGTTTTTACTTCTATTTTTACCTATATCTGCAGGTTGTGTTTTCTTCTAATGAAGACTTGGAAGTTGGAGATCAACAAACCAGTCTAATTTCAGCAACAGAAGAAGTGATTCAAGAGGAGGAAATGGCTGTAGAAGACAATACCAGTGAACAACAGTTTGGAGTTTTTAAAGACTTTGACTTTTTAGATGTTGAATTGGAAGATGCGGAGGTGAGACCTTGGGGTTTCTTCTGTGTATTTCCGTTTGAGAACGTTTTAAAAATAAGGTTGTGTTGGTGCAATTCTAAGGAATTGGCAGCTCTGCTAACTAACCCAATTTAGAAGAATTTATGACATGATGGAGCTTAGATAAAGAAACCTGGGCCAAAAACTTTGCAGGGTTAAGTTGTTGCAAATTGTTGGCTGGTTTTGGAGGGAAGAGTTGAGATTTTTTGGGGGGGATTTAAGTGACTTTATCTGAAAGCAAAGTGATATGACAGTGTAAGACAATGTCAGCATGAACACCTGCGTACCATGCAGGAGAAAACTTAATTATGGAACAGTGTGTTAAGAAAATAGCATAATCATTGTTTCTGAGATGTTTCTGGATTTTGGAAACTTGAAAGGCTTTCCAAGTAACAAACTGTATGATACGCTATCTCATTTTATACTTGCTCTCTATAATTGCTTGCATTGGCTTTTACATTATATCTGGTCTATTGCAGTTCTTACGTTTCCTTCATTTCTCCTTTTGTCAAAAAGAAAGAGAGGAGGTAAAACAAAATTAAATATTGAGAAATAGTAGAGATTCTGTTAACAATTGTTACTTGTTTTGGATAAATAAAAGGCTTCAGAATTTGCTGAGGCTTAAAAATATGACTGTAAAAGGACTGGGGAGGAAAAAGTCAAATGTTTTGTAGTTTCATGCAGTGGTTTTGTTACAGTCTATGCAAAATATGGAATTAGCAATGGAGATCCTTACTGGTCATGAGTCCACATGCTGCTAAGAATATCTGCCTATCCAAACACTGATTGTTCTCCTCTTGATTTATCTAGACCTCTTTACAGGGTTTCCCCCCTAATTCTTTAGTGTTATCTCCCATTCCTCTTGCTTCCCATGTATTGCTTCACTTCAGCCAGTATTTGCACCTTCTAGGAAAAGTACAGGCTCATTATGGTCTATTGCATAGATGTAACCACACACTATAGGGACACCATTTCCTGTCTTGAATACAAGTAATCAGTCAGCTCAGAACTGAGGCTTAGTAGTATTAAAACATTAACACTAGACAGGACTTTGCAGATAGGATGGCAAAAGTTGAAAACTTTGCCAGACGAAGTTAACCTTTAACTTCATTTTTTGTGCTGTATTAATAGCAGATCATAATTAAGAAAATACAGTTTCTTTTTTATTACTTGCCTGGATGCAACACTTAGTTCTGTACTAGAGAAAAAAAATTAGGAGCACAGATAGTAAGAATTTAGGGTATTACATATAAATCGTGCACTTGGTATAAGGCTCTGGCTTATTTTTTCACCAGAAATATAGAATGTTCTTTATTGGTAATAATTAAATGTCAACAGTATTAACTGGGGCTTTTACATTAAAATCTGACTAATAGTCAGATTAAACTTAAGTGCTTTTGCCCACAGTAGTAGTACTTGGTTGTACTTGAAATTCTTTTGCTTTGCCATAACTTTTCATCTTCTTTTGAGCAAAAGAAATCGCTAAGAGAGATTACAAAATATTTAGTTTGTGTTGCATATTTAATGCGTTATGGTGATTTCCTAAGTCACCACAAGAGATACTCTGTTAAGACAGTTTGGAGCCGTGTTTGGGGCTAGATGTGGTGTTTCAGTAACTGTAGACCTGGTGAAGTGAACTTCACCAGGTTTTCTATATTACTTAGCTGAATTGTTGAAGGTTGATGAAGTGCTTGAGAAAATCAAAGAACATTATTGTAGTTGTGAATTAAAATAACAGTGTTTTTAAGATACGGCTGTCACTTAGTATGATAGATATTTGAAACCCAAATATCTCAGCTTGAAAATGCACAAAAAGAATGGATCCAGCTATTGGTATTCAGGGTGCACTTCATAAAACTGATACATAATAGCTGGTAAAACAGTTAGTGACAACATCATCTTTTCTACACCCTGTATATAATTATTGTTGATAGTGTTTTGTCAGTTGGATGTGGTCAGTATAGATTCACGTGTGTTAGTTAAAGAATTTCATCAATGTTTGTTGAAACAGTTGCTTTACATGTTACGCTAAAGAAAATGTATCATGAGCATGCTGATTTTAGTGTTTTGTCGTCAGTTTAATTTTTTTTAATCTCATTAGAAAGAGACATTATTTTAAGTATTAGCTTTTTGACTAAAGCTTTTTTTCAGAGCTTGAATCAGTCTTTTACTGTTGGCAAATTCTATGTAATAAAACATTTTTCCCTGGTTCTAGAGTATCTTTAAGTGTTTGTCCTCGTTCTTTCTAATTATATGTGTTTTCCTTTTTGCTAACCAGGAGCTGCAGGTAAGTTGCAGCCTGGTGCCCTGGCTTGTTCATCTGTTGTTGTCTGTGATGTGTTTGTACTTTCTAGTCAGATTATAAAATCAATACTGATATAGTTCTAGATTACATATTGAGTTACTTTCCAAGAGGATATTCAAAAGATTTCTACTTCATTTGCCATATACTTTATTTACAAGCATTTAACAAGGTATTTAAAATTTAATAAAACTAAAGGGCTGATTGAAACTCTGTTCATGCCACATTCAGTTCTCATGTTTTCTCTGTCGCATTTGTGTATTAATTTCTTTATGTTGAAATTCACACATACCATATATGTGCAAATTTTTTTATTACAGGGTGAAAGCATGGACAACTTCAACTGGGGCGTTCGCAGGCGCTCTCTTGACAGCATTGACAAAGGAGACACACCGTCCCTTCAGGAGTGTCAGTACTCTGGTAGCACACCCAGCTTGAACTTGACTAACCAGGAGGATACTGATGAGTCTTCAGAAGAAGAAGCAGCACTGACTGCAAGTCAGATACTGTCTCGTTCACAAATGGTAAGTTATTTTTCTGTGAAAGAAATCCAAGAACTTAAGCTTTCTCTAGCACATTTAATGGATAAATGTGGCTCACACTTTCAGCCTAAGTGACATAGTAAAGAACTAAATTAATGTGCCTAAGCTTCTTTTTCATAAGAGCATCAGTGAAGGAAAAAAGTTACTTTACCACATTGGTGGTACTAAAATACATAATTTTAAGACAATATTAATTTTTTTGTGTCTGTACACTTACTATATTTGTTTAAATATAAACACAAAATTGCATGTGTTTTATATAAAGTATATGTCTTTGTGGATTTCCAGATCAAAAAATTCCCCCTCAAATGCTAAATAAGATCAAGAGTATGAAGTGGTCATATGGGGATATAAGTTGTGTTTAAGCACAGAAATTGCTAATTTAATTATGGATTTTGAAGCCTGTGTACATATAACTTAGGAAAATCAAGAATGCTGGCCACCCAGAAGTCTCTTTGCATTACATAAATGAAATTAAGAAAAAGTTGACTTGATGGGGAGCAGCTTGATGAGTAGGTTGCTTTTCAGAATTTAGGCAAAGCTTGTATTAATGTTGCTCCCAACAAAGAGCTCTGCTTTTCAATGGTTTCAGTCTAGCAAAAAACCTTTTAAAACAAGAAAGGAAAATAATTTTCCTTAAAGGAAAAGCTACTTTTCAAAGTGAAATATTTCAGAAATACATGTCATGCTTGTCATAGTTCTAGTATAAGGCTGTGAAATTCATAATTTACATAATTTATTTATGTAAATATGGATAATGTTCTAACAGTACTGAAACAGCCTGTTTCAAAATGAATGCATTTTTTACCTGCAGTTTGTGTTTCCAGTGAAGAATTTTGTTTCTTTCTTTTCTGTCTTAGTTAATCAGTGATTCTGCCATAGATGAAACAGTGTCAGATCATGCTGGTTTATCACTTCAGTCTCAAGATTCCACTAGCAGTGTGGGAACAGAAGAGGTGCTTCAAATCAGAACTGAGACCCCAAGTTTGGAGGCTTCTTCTCTAGATAACTCTAGCAACCAGCTGCCTGAGGTGGGGAGAAATGTGGGCTGGTGCATGGCTGATTTGGGCTCCTTCTAGTTCTAGTAGCAACTTTGGCTTTCTTTTCAACTGAATTTTCATCTGTTACACTGATTAGTTGATTTGCTTTTAATATTTCTAACCTGTTGGCATGTTCTTACAAACTGCTCCCTCAGCATAGAGGCTACTTGGATGGACTGAGGGAACTTACCACAGGTTAAAAATATTCCTGAAGGGCTGATTGTGATAATTTCATGGTGCAGAATGAAACAGGCTAATTCAAAATGCTTTTACTTGATATGGTTGAAATCCTTCTTGAGTGACATTTTCTTTCAAATACTTTTTTATTTCACTCCCCCTGCCCTCCCCCTTTTTGTTTTTTGCTTTCTTTGGGTTGTGATTGGTGCTATATGGCAATAAAACCTCAGGCCAGCTGTGTTGGCAGTTGGTCCCATTAAATAATCCTTTAGAAAGGACTACAGATGCTAGTGGTATACTTTTTTGGAAAGGCCCATGTGGACTGAGACAGATTTCAAGCTAATGGCCGCCTGCAAATCTGTGAGTACCTCAGTTTATTGTGTTTTAAAACTTTTGAATAATTTAAACTTTAAAAATACACCCCTAATTTAAAACAAACTCTTCATCTGCTACAATTTTTCTTGAAGTGGCTTGGTTTAGGTGGACTTTTTATCTCTTCAGTTAAAATTATTTATGCTACTGGCAATCCTTTTTTTTTTTTTGGATAATGTTAGCTAATCTCATCTTTAACTATACATGCAGTTTTATTGAGTATTCCAGAAAATTAAGCCATTCCTATGTGTATTTGACTAACCAGCGAGTGCACTGTTTACACTTAAAAATGAGTCTTCAACCAGCCTGGTCTAAACAGTCTGCTGACTAGTTCAAGTAGCTGGGCTAGTTCAAGTTTCTAAATTTACCTGTTTGCTAATATAAAAATCACTCTACTAACAGGCAGACCACAGATGTAGCTAATATTTAATGAAAACTGTAAGAACAAAAGAGTACAATAAAAGGAGAGTGGCTGATTTCCTGTGATAAAATCCTCACCTTTTAAAGGTGTAATATTGTGACATTCATAAAGTGCTTTTCCCCACTTTTTTTCATATTTTACCATTATGATTATCTATGTGCTTTTTTACAAAAAAAATTATGCTGCTGTTGCTAAATTCTCAGCTGTTGCAGAATACCTGTGCTTAGATTGTCAAATGAATTGTTGTCACTTCATATGGTCATCTACAACACACATTTTTGATTCAATAGAATTTTGTTTGAGGAAGAACACTTGATCTGGATGAACTTTTTCCACACAGGATAGATGTTTGATGTTAAGATTTCAGAAGCAAGAAGCAGTATATAAGAAGGAATTTTACAGAATGAAATTCACCACAGTAAAACTTTTGTATTCTCCATTGTTGGCTTGTGGTACATCCTCAGCTGTAACTAATTTTTACATTTTCGTAGTTCTTTCTGAGACTGCCCTTAGAATTCATTGTTATTCTTCAGCTCCCTTTATAAAATCACTATACTGCTATAATCCAGGGGAAAATATTTACACAAAAAAGCACCATTGTCATTAAAAAATATTGAAAACAATTCAACTGGGCTGTAAAATAATTCCATGACTAGGCAGCATGCAGAACAAGTTTCTGTTTTTTAAAAAAAAATACCACAAGTGCATAGAAGTGCATTCACTAGATGTGATGTATTCCAGGTTTATTTTGTACTTATTACAATATGGGATTTGAACAAATACACAGGTTTCTTCAAGCACAGTTCAAACACTCACAGTTACTGCAATACAAAACTTAGCTATCTGGTTGGATTTTGTTGGTAAAAAAGTGAGCTGGCTTTATGTGTCCTCCCAGAATGAGCTTGAAAATGTGCACACTATTGACTCATTTTGAAATATTTGTGAAGCCAGTAAAACTGATTTTGTTGTGAATCTTAATACTGAACAACTCGTAGCATAGGGCAGTTGTTTTTTCCTGTGCTCCTGTACTTTATATATAAAACTCTTTCACCACACGCATTTCATTGTATGCCAACTGTCAGTTACCAAAATGTTTTTGATATAAGAAGTATGTATCAAAATTTATCTAAGATGGTATGGGAAAAGTTGGAGCCATTATTCATAAACAAGAGCGTGCTGGTTACATGAGTTGAGTAGTAGGAGTTCCTTGTTTGTCTCATGGGATGCTGTATTTAATAGTTTACTTAAATGTATTTGGCTGATTTCCAGATATTGCAGAAAGACATTTCACATTCCAGTTAAGAACTTACAGTCTATCTGAGAAGAATAATTTTGTTCAATAAATTTTACAAGCTTATGTATATGAAAGTTTCTGACTAAAATGATTCTCTATTTTACTCACTTGCACTGTAGATTTTTGAGGGAGTGGTTTACTAGAAGTAATCTTCCTAAGGTTCTGTGGCAATGGTGACCGAGCAACTATATAAATCACCTTTTTAAAATACTTAAGGAATATTTGTACTGCTAGTCAAGTCCAGTGATACACAGAAAACGAAATCAGGAGTCATGGCACTGTGAAGACTTAAACTTGAGTAGTGGTTTTGTTCGCATTTCTTACCTTCTGTGAGATAAGGGATTTGGAAATGCAAAGCAGGCTTAAATATGTAAATTTTGAGAAGCGTTATTGGTCTAGACGACTGTCCATCAACTCAGGTTCAACCCACCACAACTTGGCGGTAAATTTATGAACTAATAATAAGCATGTTTTCAAAAAGTGTATCTCTCGTGTACATTTACCAGTCACAATCAGTGCAACTCTGTGTATCCTATGTTAACATCTATAACAGAAAGGGACCATTGGTTCAATCCAAATTATTTTGTTGAGGTAAAAATGTCCTGCATTCCCATGTGCCTCAGCTGCTTGGCAGGACAAAATAACTCTTCTATGAAAAAAAGTTCCAGATTTTACTTTAACAAAAGAGGCATTAGAAGTGAAGTCACTAGCTGTGTCAAATGGCAGCAGTGTCACATTGAGGAGTTCCATGGTCAAAGTGAGATTTGGTAAGGATCACTGTGAAAGAAAATTACATGGTTCTGTTTAAAGCTGAATTGTCTTTTCTAATACGTGTACAGTTATTTAATCTCTCAGAGGATTTGTCTCGACTGATGAAAGCCATGAAGTGATGTGTATGCTTAGAGGCTGTCCAAGGGTTCCTTGACCAGTTTTGGATATGCCAGTAGAGGAAGACCAGGATAGTAAGAATGAAAATATGTGATAATTTGTGCCTTTAGGAAATAGCAAGTGTTATTTTTATTCCACAGAGAAATCCAATATAAAGGTTTCAAATTATTTCATCATAAATTAACTGAATCTTAATTCATCTGTTCAATATAGTGATGTTAATGAACATAATAATGCTAATGGAGGAAGGGAGAAAGGGTCATTCTAGTATTACCTACCTGAGTTTAATTATCCTCTCTCTGTAATTGCCAGTTAATGAAAGCGTACATTTAGAGATTCAGGATAAAACCCTTAAAGATGCCCATATTAGCAGTAACGGCAAAACAGTAAAAATAGTGGAATATCCCTTTTCCGCTGCTTATCTATTACACTGTTGTTAAGTAGTTATGCTGTAGAAACTTCTTAAAATAGAGAGTGGAAAAGACAAGAAATGTTCTGGTACTTGCTGTAGACCCCAAAGGCAAGCATGAGGCAGCCATTTTGATCCTTACCTAGAAAAGTAAAATATTAAAGTCTTGGGTTTGTTTGATCTCACTAAGTTTGAGACTGTTTGCATATTTTTCTGTTAATATTCTCTTTAAAGATTTAATGAAATGTATTTGAGAAATTGTATTTGCTCTAAATAAGTCACATTCTAGGATATTAATGTTTACCAGAAGTTATAAACATTACAAATAGGCTGCCTGTCTTTGCCTAAGTAAAACTGTATGAATGAGCCAAAGACCTGAATAGTTAAATATTTCTAAATGATCTTTTATAACTGTTACTTTACTATTATAAAAACTGATAAGAATACATAGGCCCTGACAGTAACACTAACAAAAGGATGTGTGATTCACAGGAAGGCAGTTCAGCAGTAAGGGATGAACAGGTTAGCACTGCTAGTGAAGACACTGGGTCGTACCTACTACATGAGCAGCAAGACTGTCTGGTCTGTCACGAATCTCTGGAGTTGGAAGAGCCCCCAGAACTGGTAGAGGCAGCAGCTCCAGAAAGCTATTCTGAATCTGTCTGTGAAGAGGATGTCACTCTTGCTTTGAAAGAGCTCGATGAGAGATGTGAAGAAGAAGAAGCGGACTTCTCTGGTTTGTCTAGGTAAGATTAATAGTGGTTATAAGTAACAGAAATTACATGTTATCAGTGCATTAATCAAACGGGCTCTCCTATGGTGTGGAGATTTCCATTAATCCCATAATACATGATGGTTTGCATATCTGAAATAATGGCTGATCATTTTTGCCTGTTATAGCAACTAAACTCAATACCTTTTTCAGCAGTTGTTTCTGGTACAAGGAAAACAGTTGTGCAGGAAAATAAGAGAATTCTTGAATAAAAGAAAGCTAGCATTTTCTTTACCATCAGTGGACAGAATGTGAAAAACCAGCTGCAAACAGTATAACAGAGAAAAGCTTTTGAAGTGCTCTGAATTATAGCAGCACCCAAAGACATGAAAAAAATGGAAAGAAGTTAATTTTTAAATTTTTTTTATTATTATTATTCAAAGCTCCTGTAGAAGTCAGGTCAGTTTGCATTTGCCCAAGGTTTATTTTCATTATTAAGGTTAATAAGTCTCTTGTATATTTTTAAGACATTTTAAAGTAAAATAACATTTTTTTTCATTGTAATATGGAGAGTAAAAATAATTATTGAGAGGAAAAGTTAGTTAGTCCTAGCTGGTTGAGTCATATTTAAGGTGAAACTCTTAAGTCCCCTAGAGGTGACAGTCTAAGAAGAAAAGAAAAGGAACAAGAAACCCCAGATAAACAAATAAAACAAACCAAAACTAACAAAAAAAAATCCAAATTGTTCATAGGCTTGTTCATATTTAAAATTTGTTCAGAAGTTTAGATCGACTAATACAGAAACTTGGTATATATAGAAACACAGACTTGACATCTGTTCTTTCAGAGAAATCTCTTAAGGAGGCTTTTTCAGAAAAGAACACAACAGGAGATATAAAAGAAGTCATGTGAGAAGGTTTTACTGGGAGAGACAGAGAAACTGACTCTTCTGATCCCATACGTGACCTACTGCACTATGCCTTGTGAGAGTTCAAGGCTGGTACCAGTTAAGAGCAGTTTATTTCCTCGTTTGCAACTGAACAGTCTCTCAGGGTTTTATTTTATTTACACTAAGCAAGCAAATAAAAAACCCCATAGCTCTAGTCTAAAGAGTGACAGAGGTGATTGATTATAGGGTTGGTACACTAGTTAGGAAATATCTGAAAATCTTTCTTGAAGCTTCGCTTACAGATGATAATCAAAAGGGTTTTGTCTTAGCTTTTGAGCTTTGTGCTACTAAAACAAACGTGCTACTAAAACCAGCACCCACACTTCTTCTTTAACACATGTTTATTCTTGGTTAAGGTGTACTTAGTGCTGCTGTAGATGAGGCAGTTGTCATAGAGAAAAACTGCATTTGCTGCTGTAGATGAGGCAGTTGTCATAGAGAAAAACCGTATGTGTTTTAAAAAATTATTTTAATAAACTATCTGTATACTTGGAATCCTCCTAATACACATTTATGCTGCCTACATACAGGTATACAAGAAGTGTCAAAATGTATCATCCATTGTAAAATACAGAAAATTTTAAGTTAATCATTATGTTAATGATAGGAAGTAGTAGCATTGATAAATTTATAGTTTGGTATTTTTATTGGACGTTTGGTGCCTAATGGAAAGTATGACAGCAGAATGCTCTGCAAACAAAGGCCTGTTAAACTAATTGCCCATAAAAATGAGTGTTTCGATCCATCTCCATTTGCTTATGTTATTAAAGACAGTTATAAAGTGGTATTACACTGCTAAATGAGCTCTTGTGCTTACCTTAAGGAAGGCTAAAACTTGTTACAGATATTGGTGGACCATCTGTTCAGATCAATAAAAATTTGAAGAACTGGATGTTAATTCAGTTATTTAGGGCAAGAAAAAAGATGCCTGTTTCTTAGTGGTGTACATATATGTAGTGCTGTATATACCTATATATAACCTCCCGATAGCTCTTTGTAGTTATGTGTAGAACTAACATGTGTTAGTAAATTTTGGAGAGTATAAGCAATTTTTAATATATTGCAGTAGCAAAAGTTTTTGATTGTTTACTCTTTTCTTGGCTCATAGTTACCTTAGTTGATCTGTTATTTATTATACAAAATGCTATTCTGAATCCAAAATTCTTATTTATTCCTTCTTATGAAAATGAAGCTGTTTTTTTCTCAAAAAGTTTGCTGAGGAGGTAATTTCTGTTATTTGTTATTTGTAGCCAAGATGAAGAAGAACAGGATGGTTTCCCAGAAGTGCAAACTTCCCCTCCTCCTTCGCCGTTTCTTTCTGCCATATTGGCAGCTTTCCAGCCAGTGGCATATGATGATGAAGAGCAAGCCTGGCGCTGCCATGTCAATCAAATGCTGTCAGATACAGATGGATCTTGTGCTGTCTATACATTTCATGTCTTCTCAAGATTGTTTCAGGTCAGTGAATTCTCAGTGTATGATTGCTCATCTGAAATCCTTTCCTCCTACTTCTAAAGCTATTCTTCCCCTTGAAACTGCAGAAACCACAAGATTATGGTAGCAAGAAGCTTTAGAAAGCAAATCAAAAGCAGACCAGAAAAACACATTGCTAAAGGAATGTTACATTGTCATATATTATTTTTCCATAGGATATCTGCTGTATTCATTACCTAGGAGTGAAAATAAACAAAAGTTGGGAAAGCTGAAAAAAACCAATTCATTGTTTCTTGCAAGCTCTTAGTTCAGGTTGTGTCCCTTCTTTTATTTTCTGAACATCACCCAGGTTCTGTGATGATTACAGAATTCATTCTTTCCCCTGTTTTTTTTGGTGGGAGTCATTATTATGGATCACAGCTTGACAAACATTAATGAATTTATCTTGCATCTGTCTTGTGGGAAAAGGGTTTCTTTCTGCAGAGAAGTAATTGAAACACCAGGAGATCCACTGGAGCTGGATGTTTCAAATGCCTCTCTTTAACTATATTTACCTCACAGATTTGATATCCAACACAAAGTGCTTATGGCTTAATTTTTCTGGCTCCCTCCTCCTTATATGTAGGGGATGAGTTTTTTACATTTTCAAAGTAATGCTCCTTTGCAAAGTCCTATGGGGTAGAAGAAGTATAATTAATCCATTTTATCTACAGGCAATGTGCCAAATGAGCTAAGAGAATCTTCAGGACCTTATGACTCCAGCCATTTCTTCTATCTCTAATATTAATTTTGCCTGCTGTTTGGCATATCATAATAAATTCCTCAGTGAAAGACCCACATTACACTAGCACATATTTTGTCCCATGTCTATGGGCAGTAACTTAGATGTAAAGAATTCATACTCTACCTTTCCCAGGAAATAACTTGTTTGCACATCTATACCCATTTTTCATTATTGAACTAAGTATTTTGCCACAGTGCGATGAAATTCCTGTTACAGATTGTAGATTTTTGTCTTTTCGCTTCATCTAGACATCAGGGATTTGGTTTCTCTGTATTATACCAAAGCTTAGCTGCCGTTGGTTTTCACGCATTCATTCATTTCCTGAAAGTGGTAAAATGAGAGCTCATATTCTCTTATGTTGATTAAAGAAGGAGCTAGGAAGAAAGATGAAACTTGGCTTAACAGCTGGAAAGTTGGATACTCTGCACAATAGCAATTCAGTGTTCAAGCATGGGCAAAAAATGCTTCTGAGGAGTTGTTACTGGGGGCAGAGGAGAGTTAAAATGATCAAATAATACTTGGGAGGCCTTGTTTGACTAGACCTTTCCATTTTGCCTTCTGGCTCCTTCTTCCTGTGTTTAACTTTGCAGCTGTCTGTATAATCTTTATACAGTTTTATTCTGCATGTAACTTCCAGGATTAATGAAATAGTCCATAGCAGAGTGCGGTGTTACATTAGGCTAAGCTGTCAGTCTGCATAATCAAACATGATAAACTCAGGACTGATTTCTGAAGAAGGTAGAAACCTGCAGGTGGCAGTTTTGGACACACATTGTGCTATGCAGGTCACATACTGACTCATAAAACTCTGTAATTTTCTGTAACACAAACACTTGAAAATGAATTGAACTGTGTGTACTGCATAAAGGCAAATAGTCATCCACCTATACTGAGGCTAGAGGCCTAGATGTGAAAAGAGCAATTGTCTTTATAGATACTGGCTGGTTTTATTTATTTATTGCATTTTCTAGAGCTAATTTTACATAAATATTCAGAGAAAATTACATATTCATTTGTCATGTAATGAAAAAACATAATGTGATGGAAATTTGCTCTGAAATTCTTCCCTAAAAATCCAAGAGTAGTAAAACACAATGTAAGATATATGTTTTTCTGATTTGACTTCTAGACCATTCAAAGAAAGTTTGTATCTATAACAAATGATTCAGTCAGCTTTCTTAGTGAAAGTCTGCAGCGCATTGGAACAAAATTTAAAAGTTCCCTGGAAGTGATGATGTTATGTTCAGAATGTCCGACAGTCTTTGTAGACGCAGAAACGGTAAGAATCTCAAACTTGCACGTTGGAATCTGTCTGCTTAACCATTTCATGTAACATACAAAATGATGTTTTAATATGTGGAAGAAAAAGAAACTCTTTGAAATTAGAAGGGAATTAAAATATTAAGTGGCCACAATGTATCATAAACACTGGAAACCACAAGTGAGAAATACATTTTCTCAAAAAATAGGTTCCAGCTGTAACAGTGAACAGTAAGGAAACTCACTGATAGTAGATACCACTTTAATTCCCTTACTACTCTTCACCTTCCCTGCTTTTTCATATTTATTCTATGTTCTCTGTGCAGGTAAGAAAAAGGGAGACTACTTACCTAGCAGCAACACTGCCTTTTTATCTTATATTGTTTTATGTATATATTCAGTGATGCATGAGAAGAACATTCTTGCTACAAATATACAATGAGAAGGCTTTGAATTGTTTGTTGTCATGCAAGTTGAAATCCTGGTTATGATAAATATTAATACGAGAAGTCAGCTCAGTGTTCAGCAGCAGTCAAAAAAACCCCTGTGCTAGAATTACTAAGAAAGGAGACAGCAAAACAGGAAACATCCCTGAGTTAATGTACATATTCCCAGTATACCTATGTCCTGAATTTTGGGGGCAGTTTTGGTCCCCTGCTCTCAGAGCAAATGTAGTAGCACTGGAAAAGATTAAAGAATGATCACAAGGATGATGAAATATGTACAGTGGCTTCCATATAAGATATGAGTATATAGGCTAGGATTTTTAGCCCTTCAGAAGATGAATCTGTGCATAGATACTTTGTCATGGATAAGTGATAGAAACTATTTTATTTTTGTCTTAATTGATGTTGAATTAAGCTAGCAGTGACTTACAAAACATACAGAACACGTGATAGATAATCAAACTCGGAAATGCAGTCACTTTTTATGGTGTCTATTCATGTTTTCAAAAGGCCACTAAAGAAATCCATGGAAGAAATAGCCCTGGACAGATCCTTTGAATATGCAGAACAACATGCTGACAGAGGCTAAGAAAGCTCTCTGGAGCAGGTGGATCACCATGTTTGCCCTTCTTTAAACAACTGCCATTAGACATTGTCAGCTGCAGGGCTGAGGTAGATGGATCTTTGGCCTTGACACCCAGTGTGAGACACTTCTCCTGACCTGCTTTTTTTCCTTTGGTACTAGGGAGCAACTCTTTCTTAAGCTCTCACTTAAGAATGTGAGGACTAAAAAAGTGTGATACAGATAGTGCATTTCGAGGGAGCCACCTGTAATGTTTTTTGGTTTTACTTACACCACTTTAAAAGCAGTAGAAATTTAGTCAAGAAGAGTTAAACTAGTACCTAACTAGGACAGCATGTGTATTTTAAAATAAAAAAGCAAATATATATAAACACAAATATAAAAAGGAATAATAAGTATAGCACACAAATACTTGTGTGTGTCTATGTGTACATACACACATTAGTGTTGTTACACTATATAAATAAATCTTTCCTCTCCAAATAATTTAGGTGAAATGAACCTGCTTGTCAGATTAGTTCTCACTGATAAAGTACAGAACTCTTAATGTGTGCAAGGACTGACCAGTGTGAGGGAGGAAACGTCATGTTAAGAGATTTTTATTACAGGAAGTGTCGGGAGAAAGACTAATAAAAAAACCTAAGTGATAATAAAACTACAGGGAGAAATGGTGTGGAAGAAAGCTGAGGTAGCAGTTCCTGAGGGAGAAAGAGATTCTGGAAGCATGTTAAAAGAGGCAGTCATTAATAGTAGAAAATTCTTCAAATATCCAATGGTTCCTGCTTTGACTAAGTCCTGTTTCTTACCGACTGCAGAAGCCTTTGCTGGTGGTGTAGTTTGTATATTGAGAAGGGCAAGTAACCCTCAGTGGATAGTCCTTAGGTTGCTACAGGAGCAATCCAGCAGCAGTGCCTCTCCTTCCTTCTACAGGCTGTTCTGTTTAGTGGTGCGTGTATCAAATACTGTTCCTCATTAGGAAAGATCTAAAGATTGCTTTGAAATCTCTCTTTCACATGTTAACTAGGTACTACTCTTCTAATTTTGGATTCAAAACTGTTGTTCACTGATTGAAATGGTACAGTTACATGTGTTAGTTCACTTACTTACAGGTGTCACAAATGACACGTGCCCAGCTAATTCTAATTTGTTTGTTTTTCCAAATGGGAACATGGGATTCTGTATTATATAATTTAGATATTAGACTTTGTGGATTATAGTCAGATGTTACATGACAAGTTAATTGCTTTTATCTGCCAGCTACTGTCTTGTGGCCTGCTAGAAACATTGAAGTTCAGTGTTCTAGAACTCCAAGAACACTTGGATACCTATAACGTCAAAAGAGAGGCAGCAGAACAGGTGAGTGTCTTATATTTCAAAACAAAAATATTAGAACATGCTCATCAAGAAAATGTTGTCGGTCCTTATCTCTCATCACAGGTATCTTAAGGTAAACTCTGGGAAAACACTTCTTAAATAAAATCCTGTTTTCTTTTCTTGCCACTATTCTGTGTGTATAATCTGAACCTGAGGGGTTTTTCTTATGTGTAATTCATTTTTTTTCCACATATTTCTGAAATTTATTTTTAATATGTAACACTGCACAAATCCACTAACAGTGGGAGAAGCACATTCCTAATTTTAAATCCCCTTCTAAAAATATTCAAATATTTCTAACATTAATATTGATAAATTTATGTTCTGCTTATTTTATTAGACATGGGGTTCACCTCCAAATTAAGACATTTACAGATAACGATCTATATGGGGATTAAGTGCATTAACACCCTTATTCTAGGATCAGGTCAATACAATAAAAGGAATCAAGAAAGCAATGCATTTATCCTAATACAGATACTGAGTTGTCTGGCTGAATAATTCTTTAGACTTCTTTTTGGTGACTGAATCTTCACCAACAGTAATGGGGGTCATACAGCTGTGTCACACAGAGACATGTAAATTTAGGGCTTATCTTACAGCTGGATCTCACTGAGGCTGGTGTTTATATGTTGTTTGGAATAATGCAGTTTAGTTTTGAAGATACATGTTAGTGGTTGTATTCTTTTTCCAAAGAAATGCAGTTTAGAAGTTGAAAATTTCTGTAGCAAGGGTATATTTTGTGACCCTGTGTGTGAAGTTCAGAAAGTAAGATACTAACTTCAGAAAACCGAAACAGGTAAGATTTGTATTTCAAGAGCCAAAAGAAAATGTGGATGTACAATCAGTTTTGCAAAGAGAGGGTGAGAGAGAATATATGGGGTTTTGTTGTAGAGAGATTATGATTTCTAGGAGAATTCAGCATGCTGAATTTTACTGATCTCATCAGCCTGTGAGGCCATGGCGATGGCAGTATAGGCAAGCTTGAGTGATGCAAAAGAGAATCAGAATTCAAGCCATGATGCCTTGGCAGAGCTATATTTTGCAGCACAAGTGGCTTCATGTTTCTTCATCATGCTGAGTTTATTACGAAACTATGGCCTTTGCCTTGCAAAAATTGCTGACAGCTCATCTGTTGAATAGAGTAGACATGCACTTTTTTGTGGAAACGATCTCAAAAGAAATGTGGTTTCCTCAAAACCAGTGCTAAAGTATGCCACACAGCACTGTTAATGTAGATACACTCTTGTAGGATCCAGGCCAGCATGTGCTGAAGAGTTGCTACGCTTGTTTGCCTTGCTCTGTGGTAATAACTATTTATTTGATCTAATACAATGAGCTGCATTTTGCCATGTAGGCTTAATCAGAAACAAAGTGCTCATCTAATGACTAAGATTATTTTACTCAATGTGGTATTTAATGTCTGGCAATCTCCAATGCATAATGCTATCAGCACTCCTATTAGAGCATAATGTATTTCATTCCTTCTTTTAGAGAGCAGCACTGAGGCACAGAGGGTGATTTGCCCCCTGGTCATACAGGAAAATTTATGACAGGGTAAAAAGGGACTTGTGTGTGTGTGTAATTAGAATGATGACTATCCAAACATGGAGGAATTTTATATCAACTCCCCATTTAGCCTAGTTTATCACAGCAATAACCAATGGTATTATTTTGTTGATTTGTCAAAATATAACAAGCTAAAATTACATCCCTTTCAGATGGCCACGAATTTCCAACATGTAGTTTTATCTAATTTTGCACTGCCACATTTCATATTGACATAAATCCATGCTAGATATTAAGAACTTCTTTGTATTTTATTTTACTAGGTAAATAAATAAAAATATCAGTTTGATGGCCTCTGTCATTATATCATAGCGAAGGAGTTGTTTCTGTCATAAGGGAGTCCAGTAACATGTTTCTCTGGTCAGCCTGTCTTCTGCCACAGATTTGTGAGTGACTGGAGCAGGAAGAAGGTTCACAGGGTTAAAGGAATTGTTCTGAAACAACTGAGAGCATTTTGTCAGGGTTTTATTTTTATTTAATCATTTATAAATAAAAGGAAGCAGTACTGATAAGCAAGAAATGTTTAGATTTGACCAATCATCTCTGACTCTTGATAGCATGTCATTTAGACAATTTAGTGCATTAAGTGGTTACTGAGCATGTTAATTTAGAAGTAGTGACTATCTCAGATAATTTACTTTTCTAAAACTTTTCTAGAAGTATTTCTTTAGCTGTTCACCCTCTTTTTCTATGGTGTATTATATATTAAATGTAAACTAAGAACCTTCTAAGCTATGTCTTAGATATGTGTTATTGTTTTCTTACTCTGTCCTCTTAAACAGAGTATAGGGAATGATTGAACAAGACTTCCTCAAATAAAATCTGAATTTCTGTTGTTGTGTACAGTTGTGGTATGTATCCTATTAAATCTGAAAGTATTAAGGCAAAATGCCTAATCAACTTAATGCAGACCCTTGCTTTTTTCATAGAAACACACAGAAAAATGATCAAATTAAGTGGTTAGGCTGTTGTATAATAAAGTAAATAAAAATCGGCAGATATTTAAATAAATGTAATTTGCATGTTAATCTGGTGTCCTCTAGAATCAGCCACTGTAAAAATCTGTATATTAATTTCTTTAATGAAAAACTGTTGTTTCAACTTTATCCTAATAGATGATGTTTGTCAGTGCTGTGTGGTGTACAGGCATTCACATGAATCAGATTGAAAAAGTAAAAGGCTTGGGCTGCAATTGCTTGAAACTCTTGCCTGTGCATCAAGATAAGACAGAAAGGTACCTATAGTATAGGGAGTTTAGCATGTCCGATAAGGGTTTAATCTGGCAAACCAGCCTGTGCTATGACCAAGACCAAGCCCAGCTTTCCCTGTTATGCTTTCATCAACACTTTGTGGGAGAGACATGGAGAAAACAGGAATTGATACAAAGCAAACACATAAAGAAGATTATTCTGTCACACTATTCCCAAAGAAAAAAATTAGATCCTTCTACCATGCTGACCATATATTCTGTAAAAATTCTTAGCAAATTAATTTTGTCACCTTTTTGGAGCTAATGTTCTATTTTCTTGAAGGAGGACTGCTTAGACTTCATGTGTGGAATTAGGGACAAAGATACTGAATCAGAAAAATGTAATAGAAAATACAAGCTTATACATACAGCATTCTAGGCACACCCTTTATTCAGACTGGTTCTAAGATTTCTAAAAAGATCTTAAAAGGGCAGTGTGTGAAAATAAATACTAGCTTCCCAATTGCTGATCTGTTTGTTCCAGTGCAAACCTATTCCATCATTCCCGATGGATGCTGTCTGGTAAAAAGAAAAATGAGATTTGCTGTGGATGTTGGTATCCATGTCACTAATTGAAACTGACACTGCGATGTTCAGAGAATTCCATTTCTCCTCTTGATGAGCACACAGGCCTAGTTAATTCACTAAGTAACCTTTATTAAATTGAGCAGATGGGAAATCACATTTTTCTTTTTCTTGCATCAGACAAAGGTTAGAAAAAGGTCGCCGAGATTCCCTCTGAGATTCAAGATACCAAACACACGCAGTATGCTAAATTATTCTTCCTTGGATGTATAGAGCCTATTCTTCATTTCAGAAGATATTATGCACTTTATCTCAACATGATGCGTTCCCATTTCAGTAATACCCATGCTTGCAGTTGTTTGCACTGTATGGAAAAATATGCTGGGCCCTGTGTCAGAGGGGTGATCAGGTTGTATTGTCACAAAAACCGTATTTGATTCTGTAAATGCTTTATAGTAACACAGATATTCATGTGAATGCCAGTACACATGGAGGTTATTTTTTGAGAAATTTGCATGGCTGGTTTAAGGTAGAAAAAGACTGCCCACTGAAATTAATAAACTTGTTGTCTGCTATAGGAACTGGAGTTAAATACAGCCCTGAGTGGGACCTGCAAGTTTGCATTGTGTAATGCGAGAATACTTGATCTCCTTGGCTTGTATGAATGGGAGGTGATGCTAAACTCCCACTGGAGAATTTGGGTTTTTTCATTCCATCCTGTAAGCCTGCACTTACATCTACAGGAGAGCTCTATTTACTTCTGTTTCTAAAGCAGTCCCAAGAAATGTAACAGGCTTATTCTCTAACGTGAATTAGTGCTATATTTTAAAGGCTGATAAATCATGTTGGTGTAAACTTTGTGCCGAAAGTAAAGAGAGGGATGTTTCTGCTTCCACCGTGTCACACATTTTCTTGTAACAATATCAGTTCAATCATGGGTTACTATTTATGCTGAAATGTGCTCTCTCCATCTTGGGTAATAAAGGCTACAGGGAAATTACAACCCAAGGGACACAAGGGAAAAGCTACAAAGTGATCTATCAGAGTGGATATCATCACTGCAAACAACATTGGTAGACAACAATTTCTTAGGTTATATGAGACTGTACAAGACAAAGTGTCTTAAGCAGTTTTAGCACAGTCTTCAGTTTGCTCTGTTTCAGAAGATGTTTAATCTTGCTTACATTTATTTTGCAGTGGCTGGAAGACTGCAAAAGGACATTTGGTACTGATGATGGTATTCATGGGACTAACACAGATGCCCAGGTAGGTGTATGCCATTTGTGAGTCTCAGGATATGAGACTAAAAATCATCTTCCTGGGACAAAAATTCTAATATTTGTAGAGAGATTAAAAATTTATGAAAAGCTTTTCATTTTGGTTATCATCCTATCTTTTGGAAACTCAGAGTCTCATGAAGTGGTAATAAGAATGGGTCTTCGTAATAAAAGCTGGCAATCTGTCTTGGGTTCTAGACTTAATAACACTGAGTAGATAAGCAGACTAGATACCATCTGTGTATCGGCAAGTCTGCTTTTCTTCTGCTGTTTCTAGAAGAAAAAAAATTAATATTCTGGTTATATGCTCAGATACATTGTCTACTCAAAAACTTCTGTTGAATTTAATATAGTTAGTACTACAGAATTACGTAAGACCTTTCTAGAGCCAGAAATTTGGGTAAGAAGGAACAGGGAGGAAAGTAGCAGTATAGCAAAGCTCATAAAACACTTCTGTCAAAATATCATCTAACAATAGGTTAAGTAACTATTAATATTAGTTGAATATTTTCTATGTATTTGCATGGCAGTCATCCATGTTTAATATTACTAATTGCTATAATAAATGATAGCTTTTCCCCAAATGGACTAGGACTGAGGGTTTTTTAAAATAGAATAGCTGCATAATATTGACATGGTAAAAAAAGGTAATCCAAAACCCAACATTAGCAGGTACCAGGAATCAGCCATCTGAAGTACTGTGGTAAGGACAGTAAAAGATGTAAGAAAATACTGCAGGTGGCAGATGAACTTACCTTTTCAGAATGACGGTTTGACAAAAATCTCAAATCCAAGCTGAGAAAGGAGGAATTTTACTTCTTTTATTCAGTGGAACGATTCATTTATGCACTTGGTCATGTTTCTGCTGCTGAAGATGTAGTCTTCAGGAACAGAAATGTTTGTAGTATCTTTGGACTCCTGCTTCTTTTATAGAGTTTTCTTTTGCTGTTCTTCATATATAGATACATATATGTTTGGGGTTTTTTAATTCAATCATAAAATGTACCTCAATTTTTAGAGTAGTGAAACATGTGATAATATACTGTTAATTTTTATACTGCACTGAAGTTGCACATTTTTTAAAAAAATCATGCAGATAAGCCTAGGTAATACAAAACCAGTAAGATAATTTGCTACTATTTGCAAGGACTTTGGTCTTGCCTATGAAGACATACTTTAGCGTATTTTACACTAAGTAGACATGTTTGTATACTGACTGGTACATCTTTAGAACTAGATAACAACATTTACTGTTACAATAATAAATGTTTTATATATTAATAAAAAAGCAGCATTTATGTATTTCAGTTCATACTTAAAATTTCGTTTACATACACCAAGAAACTGTTCTAATGTTGAGAACAGAACCATTCTTACCATGAATGTAAATGTTACCTTTCTTACTGTATAGCTAGGGAAATTAAGAAATGGAAGACAAGCAACATGCAGGCTTTCAAATAGCTTGTACAGAGAGAATCCATGATTCCCTGGCAAGGGAGTTTGGCCTATTCTTCCCTGTTTTCTGCAAGGTTTGAAGATAGCCTCTGAAAAGGAGTTTGTGACCAATCACACTGATTATTATTTGTGGGGACCTGTTTTGATTTTGGTTTTTAATCCTAGCCTGTGAGGGAGGCGTGCTGGTAATTCTTCCAAAGTCCTTGTAAATGGAGTGTGGGGCTGCTAAGTCTAAGCAGTCAACCAGTTAATGCTAAAAATGTGTAAGTGTTGTCTTGCTCAGGAAAAGAGTTCTTTTTCATTCATTAACACAAATAAGATTTTCTTACTAATTTTTAGCACTGTGGTCCATACAGCTAAGGAAGAGCGAGATTAATTTTGTTCTGGCTTGTGCATTGCCAGCAGACTTACAAGTAAATCTAATTATTCAGTTCTGGCTATTAGCACATGCAAGCCTGAAAGAATGCATCTGGACTCTGGCTAGACTGTTTCTACAGGACAGGCAGGTAGAAAAATCAGATTATTTCTCAAGTAAACACGTATGTGAAAGACACTGAAGCAGTACAAAGCCATTTTTAAAGGAAAACCTCTCTTGAATTTTTAAAGGGTAGCTATCAAGGTGTGGTTTAAGGGAAAGGGATTAATTACGGCTTACAGTAATAATGAGACTTGGCTTTAAGAACACTGGGACTTAATGACTAAAATTATTAAATAGTTGAACCTGCCATTTCTCAAAATCTGATTCTGTGTGCTTCATTAAAGTGAGTCATCGAATGCATGTTAACTTCTGCAGTTCAAGATCTTATGTCTTCAGTGTTCTGTGCATCAGAAGTTTTCACTTATATAATAATTGTGCTGTGTATATAATAGCACAGAGTGCAGAACAAAAACATGCAGTGTAACAAAAACATGCAGTGTTTATAACCTGTGAAGCATATAGTATGTAACTTATCATAACATCGTGTACAGCTGTGTGCTTAGTAAAGCTCAGCTGCTTCTGTCTGTTGGGAGTCAGACATCTTCATATGTTTTGCTCTCAGGCACTTGGTGTGCTTCCAATGGGGGTGTCCTGTGCAGGGCCAGGAGTTGGACTTCAGTAATCCTTGTGGATCTCTTCCAACTCAGGATATTCTATGATTCTGTCATCTGGTTTGCTATGACCACTGTACATGCCTAAGTGCCATCAATACACTTAGTGCTGTACAAAGCACAGGAGTGGTGAAGTTCACATCCCTAGTCTGACAAATATATCTTCCGAGTATTTCTCTCCCTATCCCTCTTCCCCAAACATTTTTTTTAAATGGCTTGTAAAAACCAAGTGCAATTACATTATAGAAATCTCTCAGAGGTGTTGAGAATTGAGTTTAGCAACATTAAGAATTTCTAAACTAATCCAGAATCCAAATTAACATTGCATCTCCAATTTTGATGCAATACTTTTGTTTAAACTATTGTGATACAGAACAAGTAAGAAGTATTGTACAGATGTTCAGATCTAAGTGTCCGTGTTTTGATGACCTTAAATTTGTGCACCTTTCAGACTACACAATGTATAAAGACCAGACAGGGTTGTAAGAGTGTTATTCATGCTGTGGGACAACCAAGCCAATATTATCTATCTTTAGTTAGTAATTTTAGTTAGTATCTTTATCAAGTAATTTTATGTCAAATTCAGCCTGTTAATTTTTTTTACATTCAGGATACATTTGGAGCATGTTACTTGTATTTCTTCCTCCATTTTACCTGGGACATCTTTTACCCTAATTAAGATTATTTCCTACACTAATTCTTACTCTTTTTTCTTTCTTTGTATTTTTGTGACCTGCTCATCTTCTTGCTTAGCAAATGGAAATTCTAGCAGTAAGTGACAGTTCTTGATTTATCAAATACTTAACCAAGCCAGTCACCAAACTGGTCTCCATCTGTCTTGTCCATTTGTGAAATAATGATGTCTTGTCCTAGACTATTACAGAAATGCTGTGTGCTTCAATTTTGCATCATCTAACCCATTTGACTGTTGGTCCTTTGTAGATAATAGGATCCTGTAGTTAATAGAATGTTATAAAGATTATTCCATTAGCACTGGCTTTTATGTCTGTATGTGAAGCAGTATTAACACTGTCTGCACTTCTGACCAGTGTTTTACAGGCATAAAAATGGCAGCAAGACAGTGTGTAAGTTAATACTGCTATTTCATTTCCTTAAGAATATATCATGTGTTATTTTCTAAAGCAGAATAAGGGCTAACTTTTATAAAGAAAACATTATCCTTGCCTCACTCCAGGAATGGAATTATTCTGCTACTCTGTCAGGCAGTGTAAGCCAAGGGCCAGGTTATATACTGTGCTTACAATATAAATATTAATGGTTATGAAAGATCCTATACTTATGGACCACAGCTGCTTCTTTTGGATAGCAGATCTTGAATTTAAAATAGTAAAATATCAACAATAAAAGTAAGTGATCTATGTAACTCTTGTCTTGTTTTTGAGACATGACATCTTGAAATGTTCCAGACATTTCAAAGTGCCTTTTGAATCACTTCACATTCCACTCCAGCCCTCTTCTTGGAAATGTAACTTATTAAAAAGTGAACTTTAAATCTCTGTGAGAGGCTGCTTGTAAATCTAGAAGTGAATGAAGCTTTCACCTGCTTTTCATTAGCTTACTGTATGTTAGCTTCTGAATATTTTTGGCATTTTCTTTAGTAACCAAATTAACTACTTTTAATTTTGCACACTCTATACTGAAGAAGTTGTGATTTATTGTCTCTTGTATTGGAGGAGGTTTGCACTTCCTGAATATAATAGTGTTGTTTACATTTATAGGAGCTGGAGTTGTGTCGGAGGCTATACAAGTTGCATTTCCAGTTGCTGCTTCTGTTCCAAGCCTATTGCAAACTCATCAGTCAAGTAAAAACAATCAAGAAAGAAGCAGAGGTAATGAAAACCATGCCATTCAGCTAGTAATTGTTAACATTTTAAAAGCAGACAATTTCAAATATATTCTGATGATGTTTTCATCAGTGGGATATCTTTTTAGAAACTGGAGGAGGGTTCCAGCTGTTTTATAGCCAATTAATAAAATATTTAAGTAGAGCTTACAAGAATTTTCTGTGATGTTCAATTACCTGTGTTGATTTTTGTACAGCTTGAAAGCTCTTTAAAAAAAGACAAGAATGTAGGGAGTCCAGTGATGAAGATTTTAAATATTTCAGTAGCACTCCTGGTGTATTCTAATCAAGCTACACTCAAGGCACATCACTCAACAGAGCTCTGTGATGAAAGCCCCTTTCCATCGCCCTGGTGTTCCCTGTCGCAAACACCACCACTTGCTACCAACTGATTCATTTAACTGTGTCACTTCGGCCACCATTCAATTACTCTGCAACCTTAGTCCCCATCCTAAGGACAGTTTGTAGTGCCTTCTAGACCTCTTATGCCTCATTTTTAGTCATAGTAATGTCAGAAGTAAAAGGTGTCTTTCAGCTGTGCACATGTAGTACATATGTGATGGTAATCGAGCTGTGTGCATTATGCTATTAATAATGTCTTCTGTAAGTCCTCCCCTGGGTCTGGAATGCAATAAACAGGGATAGCAGAAAAAAAATAGGCTTGGTCTTGCTAGATATAGAAGGGAGGAACATGAAAATCCTGAGTGAAAGTCTTTGGTTTATGAGTAGCTTCAGAAAAAACCTGTGCATGTTCCGCACTTGTATTTCCAGATTTTTGTAGAGGCTGCAAATAAGTTTGTGTTTGAAGAATGTTGTGGAAGGTTGGCATCACATCAGTCCCACTTCTTGCCTAAGTTAGTCAGATGCAGAATCTTGTTCTGCCTTGTGTTTTTTACTCATGCATTGCAGCTAAAGCCAAAGATGATACTATATACACTGGCTGCACTACAGTTACTGTGCTGGGTTACCAGTCTTCCAGATTTTTTCCTTCATATTTAAAATGTCCTTATAATGGCACCATTGCTGTCATACTTTTCTGAAATGTTTAATTCTTTTTGTCAGTTTGTTATTAAGTAATGTAGGGAGAAAAAAAAATCTACTTTTAAAAATAAATTTTAAAAGAACTAAAATGGAAATTTTATCGGGTAAAGCCCAAACACTTGACCTGCATGCTTGGGCCATTAAATTAACTGTATACTTAAGCAACTGCAGAAAAAAGTTGGGTGTTCTTTTTCTATTTCTCATTATTGCATAGAGGAGGAGAAATAAAAATCTGATCTTCTGAATATTAATTTGGCTGAAAATACATTTATTCTAGAAAAGATAACTTACACCTTTTTTAGGTAATAAACATGTCTGAAGAACTTGCTCTTTTGGAGAGCTGCCTGAAAGAGGCCGAGGCAGTGTCTGACAGTGGTATCGAGGAAATTGAAATTGCAGAGGCTTCCCAAGCTAGCACAGAAACAGCTATTCACTCTCTCATTGAATCCCTGAGAAACAAGGAGTTTGTGTCAGCTGTGGCACAGGTCAAGGCTTTCAGGTAAGTTTTTAAGGATTGCTTTCAGATCTTGAGTTTCTTAGTAGACCTTTTTAAATTAAAACCAGGGATAGGCACAATTCCTTTTTTTTTTCAGTTCTTGCTGGATGTCTTTGTAGAAGAGGACAAACACTGTTGCTTCATTACAGCTTGTCTTTTTAAAAATAATTTTTAAAAAGTAAAAAGGTATTTTAGTAGTACTTGTTCTTTAGAATTTACCTTTGAGAAATAATATGGTTAATTACCAGGACTCTATGGAAGAAACATTTCTCTCTTTTATTCAAATATCTGCTTAAAGAACAAAAATACTTAAAATTTTGATTTTTAAATCCGAATTGCATGTTATTTTCTCTGGTATTTTCCTGTCTTCTGTTCAAATGTCTGTTTAAAGAACATTTAAAATTTTTTTGATGTTTAAATCCAAACTGTGTGTTTACAGATCTATTTGGCCCCATGACATCTTTGGCAGTTCTGAAGATGACCCAGTTCAAACGTTGCTGCACATCTATTTCCGTCATCAGACGCTTGGCCAAACTGGCAGCTTTGCAGTAGTAGGCTCCAACCAAGATATGTCTGAGGCCAGCTCAAAGCTGATGGAACTTAATCTAGAAATTCGAGAGTCTCTCCGCATGGTGCAATCCTGTCAGCTTCTAGGGAAGATCAGAACAGGAATAAATCTTGTGACCACTGGATTCTGAACAGCTGTCATTTGGAAAAGAACTGATGATGAAGACACTTCAGACTATTATTCAGCACCTTTCATAAAAAAAACAAAAACAAACCTCCAGCAATCCTGACAACCAACACACTTTTATCACAGCGAGAAACTGTTTCATCAGAAGTAAAACCCTGAAAATTGAAGTGAACATCCTACTTGACTGCTCTTTCTACACAGCAGCCTGTGTGGCAGTAGTATTTTTTTATTAAATTTATGTATAAAAACTACATGAAAGGAAAAGGGCTTAAATGTAATGCATACATATGCATTATTTTCTGTTGTAACAGAACTATAAATGATATTTGCAGTAACAGCCTCTACAGCTTGAATCAGTATTGCAGGTGGGATGAGGCTAAAATCAAGGCGTGTTTATTTTGGCTGAAGACCTGCAAGGCTTCCTGGCTTTCCAGCAGTAGTAGATAAAACCATCAACTAACACCTAATGAGACACTTTGCAATGTCATGAAGAATGTGCAGTCAAACATGAGTAGAATGACAAATGACTGCAAAAACCATTGACTTCTCAGTGTTTATTTGCTTTTGTTGTCTGTAACAAGGAAATGATGTGTGTGAGTTAGAATGTATGGCTATGTGACAGTTGTTTTTTGAAGGTATGGATGATTGTTAAATAAGGTCTCAGAGCATGCTTAAAAGAGCTGCAAGATTATTTTTGAAGAAATTTTATTTTATTAGATCTAATCCTCATAGTGTGTAAATGTTAGGACATTTAATAATATTTTAAACTGGGATTTCCCAGTGTTTCTAAAAGAAATAATATATCTGTTAACTTTATTGGAATGCTGCTCAGTTCTCTGACCAGTGCTTATGTTACAAATATTGATAACAACTAACCAAAAAGTAGCTGCCTGCAGAGACTTTAAAATGTATATTAAAGATATATGCTGCCCATCAGCAATTCTCATTAGAAGTTAACTTATTTTATTCTGTATATATTCTAGAAACTGTATAGTGCAAAACCAGTATTTTTCTTGTAAATTTGTGCAATGCACTGTTAAAACAGTAGGTGTATAAAGCTATGAGGAGAAGGGGGTGTTCCCTCCTGGTAGTCACATGCAGTACTTGCAGTCTGAGTACCCTGCAGGGTTTGAGGAGTTTGAATGCACGTATATGCATCTTCATGACTCAACTGAAGCCTAAGGAACTGGGACTATAGAGAAAAAAAAAACAAACAAAAAACCCCTGACTACCAAAACATGCAAACAGGCAATATACTCATAGTTCAGTGTCAAAGTCTGTAGCATACAACAAACTGGATTCTGTTGAAACCAATAGCATTTTGTAGGAAAAAAAAAAAAAAAGTAAAAAAACAGAAAAAAAGAATGTAGTCCCACAATTCCTGTGATTTGAAAGGAACACCCAGTATTTTTATATACATCTCTTACCCACTGTGATTTTTTTTTAATGGGCTCTAATTCCAGAGTTTAGAATGTAGAATTGAAATTCTTAGCTCTGCCTTTTTGGGGGAATTAGACCCCACTAGAAATGTAATTATGCTGAAATGCATTAATTGAAGGCACTGTGCACGCTGTTGGACTGCTGACAGTAGTTATGTTATCCTAATAAGTTCTGTAACTGGTCAAGGCACATCCATATTCACTGTATTTTTTTTCCCTGTTCCTGATAAAATTGAATTATTTTGATGGTTTTGTGGTACTGTAGATGGTGTTCTTAATTATTTAACTAGTATTTACCAGAGATAAGTAGTTTTATTTAGGGGCGCATTACACTTTTATTTACATCATCTTTTACCAGCTTTTTTTGTAAAAATAAAGGACATTGTATCTGTCATTTTGTGTATTTTTACAAGCTAGAGTTTAAATACTTTAGCTAAACAGACTAAACCCTGACAACAGAGGCCTCGGTGCCCTGAAGTAATTTTTTTCCTTTTATGTCTTGTCATTGCAGCAGCATTTTGTAGGCATCTTCTGAAGCTGTTAATGGATTTCTCATGAAACTCAAACCTGAATTCACATATCTAATTCCTTATGTTACACATCTTCCTTCATTTATAATGGCTACTGGAACTTGCCCTATGGAACAGAATCATGTTAGCTGACTGTCTTTTTATATTGCTTTAATTTCATGAAGCTTTTCAAAAATTACTCAACTGCTGTATGAGCTGTCAACCCTGCATTACCTGGTGCCAGGTCTGTGCCAAATCTGAAGCTATGGTGTCATGGGGTGAAGCTGTCTAGAAATAAGCAAAACATCAGACACTTCCTGTAGGATGCAGCAAATACAGCACTGACTGAGCTAACATGTTCAACAAAATCTGTTTATGAAAAAGCTGTACAGGGCAAGTTCAGGATAGCTTTGAAGAACTGGTGGCATGAAAGCTGTTCCCTTCCACTTTGCATAACCACATAGGGTCAGGAGTAGCTTTCCTTCCTCCTGCTGAGTCTAGGAACCAGTGCCCACGATCAGTGTGTGCTGTCACAGACATGACATGGCAGTAAAGCTGAAAAGGAACTAGAAAGTACAGAATTGCACTTTGGCAGCAAACAGTAAAAGCATTGAACGTATTTATATAAGAAGGATGACACATTCCTGCAGTAGCAGTTCCTGCTACTCTGGAACTGCAGAATGCTACAGGATTAAAGAAAGCTGGTTTAATATGGCTGCCCACTGCACTGTACTCCTCCAAGCCACAGAGCCTTGCAGTAGCTGATGAAAGCAGGGGTGGCTCCTTGCTCCTACCTGCCACTTGGAGCCTTCATCAGCTCCTTGCTTGATCAGTTGCTGCTGAAGCACAGCATCCAGTTCACATCAACTAGGCCTGTTCTACATCTTATCAAGCAGAACCAACTGCTGCTTTGACTGTAGATCATGGAGATGACAGCCCTTAAGTTGTACTAAATATCACTTTGGGCTAGTACTGATAATCACATAAGAGTCACTATATTCACAGCTAGTAATCCTCAAAGCAATGTTTTGTGAGGATTTCTGTATAAACAGGAAGCATTCAACTGCTCCTACTGCCATGACTTCATATTGACATGGCACAGGGCTTCAGTTCTCTGACTCATTACCAAGCTGCACAGACTCATCACAGTTTCTCACCACACGCATCAGGAACAGACTACAGCCATGAGAATGGGGAAGGCAAACAGGAAAACACTGAACATCCTTGGAGGGAAATATGCTCAGAAATAGAGACATCCCAGATCACAGCTGCAACTGCAAACTGAGGCAGTGTGGCCAGGTGGCTGCAAAGAGGGCCCCAGGTGCATTCCTCAAGCTGGAGGCTTGCCACTGCTCATCACAGTAACTACAGGTGAGTACAAGGCACATGCATCTACAACAGAACACTGACCAGCTGCAGGGGTGCTTTTCAAATTGAACAGGGCAAGGATGGAACTTGCAGTGAAAGTCTGAGTGAGCTGGTAAAGCAACGGATATTTCCTTTTACTGTGATACACAAAAAAACATGAAATAGAACGGTGCTCTGCTCTGGAGGGGGGAGGTCTGTTTTTCCCAGAATGCCTCACACTGCTCTGAGTGCAGCAAGAATAAATAAAATTACTTAGCAATAAACTGACACTGAGGCATTAAGCCTACTGCAGCAGGTTCAAGGAGCATATTGAAATAAGGCAGGAATTTACAGCAAGATGAGTTAAGCATATAGAAGTAACACTGCCCCTCAAACCAAACATTGATACAAAGGATATTGTTTGCCTACCCTGCCACACACTAGCTTCCACTTACAGATACAAGACCACCTGGTACTGAAGCTGTTGTACAGCATGAACTGAGTGGTTCTCCCTTTAGCCTTTAACAGACTGGTCTTTCAATCTGGGTACAGGTGTAGATAAGTGTGTTATAGCCAATATAAAAATCACTCTTTTCAAAGAGAAGCTGCCTCAAGAATTCTGCAAAAGGCTTGATGCATTATTATGCTCAATTTCAAGATTACCTGTCAGTAGCATTCTCAGAAAAGTATGTTTTCCTCTATGTTTACCCAGCTCCATAGCAAAAAGGTAGACTGGGCTGGTAGTGTAGATTTTACTAGCTTGTCAGTCTGCTCCAATGGTGATGCTGTAGTTAGTCCCAGAGTCAGCCTGTAACACCCTGCTGAAGCATAGGGTTCCAAGAGAGGACACCACCACTGAGAGCATCATCTGCAAGTAACCAGTGCTGGTTCTGCCATTATTACCAAACACTAGAAGTACAATTCCTAGGTGCAAACCCAACCCAGAAGAGTGTGGGAGTTTGATCCTTCCCTGATGGCAGGGATCTAAACTGTAACTAGATCAAACTCTTCAAGTATAATCCAGTAAGTGCACAGCTCTTGCACTTCATCTGCAGGTTGAAGGGGAAGCCAAGCAGATGCAGTACTGTACCTTGCTCCTCTGAAGTGTCCCTTCTCTCCACAACCTTGAGCAAGATGAGAAGATATTTACCAAGAGACCACCACCATAACATCAGTGACTCCCTTCCTCAGCATTTTGTGAGAACCACCCCTGAAAAGCTTTCTTTGGCTTTTGTCTACAGACAAGAACACCAACTTGGCTAAATGCAGACCAGCTGTACCGGTAGAAGTGATTCAGTACTTACATAGCATTTCTCAATCGTTTTCTAGTGATGAAAAACAGGTGCAGGATACTTTGTACATCGAATAGATGTGTGCAAAGTAAGTGAATACTATTAGGTGTTTTGTTAATGAATGGTGGTCTACTACCTACTGCAGATGTCAATTTGATGTTAACTTCAAGCACTTGATTGTGCTTGATCGAGAGCAGGAGCAGTAACAGAAACTGCTTTCCACCTGAGAGTCTACAAGGTCCTGCGTCAGTTGCTTCCAAGACCATCACTGACTTACAACACATCTCTAGGCTCGTCGCCTATGCAAGTTACAGAATTTACAATATGCACCCTCTGAGCTGGGCACAAACCCACCTGATCATCTGAGTGTGCTTTGCAATTCTTTTATTTTCATGCTTTCCTAGCTACATGTCACCAAGTACCTTCAACAATACCAACAAAAACAACAACAAAAAAATCTGCTCTACTTGCAGTTTTCTAGAAGAGCCCTAAACAAAAACCAAAATCCCCATCCCATTCAGATGATGTATTTGAAACTGAACGTGCTATCGCAGGAGAGGCGTTTCCCTTTGCATCTCCCACAGAGGTCCTGGCGGTGGGGCCTCTTGGGATCCACGTGGCGCATCTTCACGGGGCAGGTGCACCGCGTCTGCTTGCAGCTCTGAGGGAGAAGGCGGCGGTCGGCGGGGGCGGCCGAGCCCGGGAGCGGCCGGGCTCGGGGCAAGGCGGGGGCCCCTTACCTGGCAGGTGATGTCCTCTACGCGGTACGGGTTGTAGGATTTCTGGCAGGTCCGGCAGAACTGACGGAAATAGACCTAGGGGGAAGGCCGGGATCAGGGGGGGGCGGCGGCGAGGAGCCCGTGCCGGGGCGATCCGAGCCGGCCCTACCTTGTTGGTGCCCTGGACGCACCAGACGTAGGCGCTCTCCCAGCGGATGTTGCAGGCCTTGCAGTGGTAGTACCCGTACTTCTGCTCCAGGAACTGCCGGGGACAACGTTATTCGACGGTGCGGGCGCCGCCCGGGCCAGCCCGGCCCCGCTCTGCTCCCCCGCCGCCGACACTCACCTGGAAGCGCAGGCGGGTCTTGCCCGCCGACGACTGCCGCTTCTGGGGTGAGGCTGGCGGCTCTGCCGGCTGGGCTGGCGGCTCTGCCTCGGCTGCTTCTGCCTCGGCTGCTTCTGCCTCCTTCTCCTGGCTTGCCTCCACCGCCGGCTCCGAGGGGGCGGCCGAGCGCTGCCCTAGCGGCTCGGCGCCGCCCTCGGGGGGCTTCTCCCAGCTCGCCCTCACGGCGGCCGCCTCCGCCTCGCGCTGCTCCCGCAGCACGGCCGGCTCCTCCTCGACGGCCGCCGCCTTGTCCTGCTGCTGCGGCCGCCGCTCCGGCTCCAGGCTCGGCTCCTCCAGGAAGGCGGTGAGTCTGCGGGACGCCACGGGCGAGTAGACGGCGATGGTGCGGGGGAAACGCACAGCGCGGGTGCTGGTGGTGGCGGGGCTGCCCAGCTCCTGCTC